>CM019217.1:5147802-5179774 GCA_009741485.1 Malurus cyaneus samueli | reverse complement strand
TTTCTTTCTTTCTTTCTTTCTTTCTTTCTTTCTTTCTTTCTTTCTTTCTTTCTTTCTTTCTTTCTTTCTTTCTTTCTTTCTTTCTTTCTTTCTTTTTCTTTCTTTCTTTCTCTCTCTTGCCTTCCTTCCCTCCTTCCCTCCTTTTCTTCTGTTTCAAACAACTTCACTTTTCCGTTCATAAATGCCATTGAAAAATCCTCTCAAGTTTTGTGCTTGAAATGCTATTTAAATAGAAATAAGTTGGAAAACTGCCTCCTTGAGTAGTATAGCTTGAGGGAGTGCAGTGGGAATCTCAGAATCGTTACTGGTGATTACAAAGCAAGAGCTATTGACAGAAAAACTAACAGCTGTTTAACAAATGTTATTTTAGAATTTAGTGCAAAAACACAGGTAAAATACAGGCATTTTGTAAACACTTGCAGCTGGAGGAAAGAGGTGTTATTCAAATATTGTTAAAAAATACTCATTTAGCCACTTAACACCCAGGGCTTGTAATTTATTTAAGAGCTAAGTGGTATGTGTGCTTTAGACCTTCTTCATTAACACAGACTGCTAATAGGAAGTTCTGTTTTTGCTTCAGTAGTTCTCAGTTATGAGCCCTGGAAAGGAGGGAGGCAGATGGATGTGAGTGATCATCTTTTACCTGTATTACACTGAAAATAATCCATTTATTAAAAACTTAGAGGTAAAAGTACAAGATTTAAAAAACACATTAACATTTGCTAGCAAGCTGTAAAGTTGCTTTACATAAGCACATCTTTACTTAAGGATAATAAAACAAATATCTCTGTCATTAGCATTTTAATTATTAGTTCTCAAAATTATTTTAGTACTTTAAGTTCCTGAAGACAGCTGTTAAATTGATTATCTGCAAATTTACACGCAGCATTGAAAATAACATTTTCCTAAGAAGATACTCTTAACAATCTTGAATTATAATGTTAATAAGATGAGATTAGATTGTTATTAATTACAAACTATTCAGCCTTTAAAGTGTGCTCACAACACCTGCTTGGAAATTCTATTTCTTGGGATTCAATCTTATTCTTGCCTTGCAAATCCTGATGTTCTGTGGCCATGAAATCCATGTTCTCCCTGCCTGGCTCCAGGTTCATTCTCAGTGTCAGGTTTGAAGAGAAAACCCACAGGTCATGAATACACTGAACCAATTAACAGAAATCCCCAAATTTATTGCTCCCATCTTTCTGAACTCTGTTTGATAGAAGGGAGAAGCAGATCCATAGTCTGATTCCCAGAGGGTCTGACCTTGCATGGCACAAATGAATTTGACAGATATAAAATTATATTGGAATAAAAGGCTTTGGTGCAGATTCTCGTGAATGATTTGTACACAGAAGGATGTGCTGCTGCCTGTTCTGGATTAATATGGGCCAGCCTTCAGGTAATCCTCCAACAGCAGAGCAGGGACACTTTTAGGAATATGGACCTCAGTGTACCCAGAAATCATAAAATGTGCTAAATTTTGAGGATTTTTGTAAAGAGGATTTATCTAAAGGGGATTCTCACATCCTCTCTTCCCTGGGGTACTGGCACCTCTGTGACTCTTTTCTCTATTTTCTTTAGTTCACTCACAAAACCCCCAGATGTTTGAGGCTGGTAGATCCTTAGAGGACAAGGGCCTTCCTAAGTAGGTTTGTTTCTCATGGGACACTTTAGGCAGTACAAAAATGTTGTCATTGTTGTCAAAAGCATTTTTCAAAACCCTGGAAGTAAAGAGAGAGAGAAAAATAGTCAATATTTTCCTTTTTTTTTTTTTTTTTTTTCTTTTCTGTTCAAATCAAATGAGAAAGAATTTAGTCATTATAACAGTGAAATGTGAATTCAGGATGTTGATGTGAGCAGCCTGGTTAGAAGGGAGATTTATGAACAGAGAAAGGTCTGGCAGCCCAGGGACTATGAGCATGGAAACCCAGCTTGGGAACCAGAAACATCCTTAGGAAGTGCTGCTGGGCCTCTTTGAAGTACAGCTGGTCTGTCTGGAAACTGGACATCCTGAGCTATTACCAATAAACACAAACACAAGAAACTGCAGTGGCAATTTATCACCTGAAAAAGTGGGAAGAGCAAAAATCACGTGGCTCTGAAGGAAAAGGAAACGTCATCTGTTGGAGGTGAAAAATGAAATTGCAGCACATATTGGTTGCTTGAAGTGATGGTGTCCTGCACCCTCTTATCTCTGTGATATAAAAAAAAGGATTTAATTGCTTAATTCTCATCCAAAATGAAATCTGTGGGAGGGATTTCCTGCTGCATGAGCTCCATTACCAAACATTACTATCACTGGGGACACCTGTGTGACCCCAGACTGTGCCATGGATTATGTTTTAAAGGGAGTTCATCCTCAGACTCACTTTCCTCTGGACCCATTTTTGGGGTTGGTTTGCTTTTGGGATGGTTGTGTCCTTCTCTGGGATGTATATTTGCAGTAATCTGTGCTAAAATTGAGAAATTCAGAGGCTGATTTTTTCAAAGACATGACCCATTGGGTCTCATTGGATATTTTATTGTCCCACATGACCCCTCAAGGTCTTTCTGTAAAAAAAGATGCACAGCAGCAGGTGAAAGCTGCCTCTGGTAGCCCATCTCCCCCTTCTGCAAGTCCTTGCCTTGGCCTCGGAGCAAACCCACCCTGGGATAAAAGACATGAGCTGAAATCCCAAATATCTCAGCACTGCAGCAACAATTCAGGTTTAATACAATGCTACTTTCCTCATTTAAAAATGGGAAATCAGCATCAGATGTGAAAGCAATGTGCTCCCATCGTGGTGCTAAATGCTGTTTTGTAGCTGGATTAAATAAATCTTAATTAAGACACTCAGTCTTTAATTTATTGCTTTCCTTCCCCTCTCTTCCACCCTTCCCCACACCCAAGAATCTGACTAGAATAGAGTGAAAAATCATAAAAATTAAAAACTTGGGGGAAAACACACAAAAACAAAACATGTGCATCTTTGCAGCGAGTTTAATAACAGGAGTCTGTTTTCCTCATAAATGTGGCACATTTGTGTGTGTGCTTGCACATATGCAAATATAAAAATGTATATGAATATAAACATATAAAGAAAGGCTGAACACATTCAAACATATTCTCTGCAACTTATGGGGCAGAAAAATCTACAGAGCTTCAAATGACCATCTTCTGCACTTCAATTTCCTTTGTAATGAAAACTAACACCACAGAAGTGTGTACCTTGTTCAATTTAATATGGTCGATGAAAATTTATATCCCTCTCCTTATTTTATTCTGAATTATATTATTGCAGAAAATGGGCAGAGCACATGTGATTCAAAGGGAAAATAATCAGTTTTCATTTCCCGTTGGCTTAGCAAGCTTGGAAGAGAAATTTCTTCAGCAGGGCAATATTTTGTACAGAGGCTTTTTGGTGGCCTGAGTCACTTAAAATGATTCCAGCAGAGTGCTGAGGGCTAATTTCCAAGTCAGAAGCATAAACTGGGTATTTACACTCCTGTAAGAAGTGCTGTTGTTCCCAGCAGTGGATGTGACATTTCAGCCCGAGCCATAAACAGAGGGTTGAGTTCTTTGAATCCAAACAGACTCAGGTTTGGCGTAAGCTGAAATGAAAAAAAAGGCATTTTTATTCATGGCGTGCTCTTTTCACCCCTCCCCAAATCTGTGTTTTTGGGGAGAAGGAACATTGAGGGACCTGGGAATTATCACAGGCAAAAGACCAGGATCTTTGTCACCTCCATTTTTGTACTACTGAGTTTTCCAGTGGAGAGAGGATTTGAAAAGAGAGGAATTAAAAATGCAAAATTGCATTTGTAATGTGTAGGTAAAATATCACTGGTGGGTGAGTCACCTGTGGATGCATCCAATATCCCAGGGAATGTTAAATGAGATTAAATACCCAACAAATGTTCTTAAGGGAAAAGCTTGCTGTGAAATGGTAGCAAATGAGTCACAATGATACAGATATAAGTATTCTTTCTGTTTGCTTCTCTGCTGTTCTCTGCTATAAATACATTTATAATCTTTCTGCAACTATTTAGAAAGCTTTTTTCTTTTTTTTTTTTTCATATTTGTAGCATTTTGCCATCTCTTCATCTTTTTATTCCAAAAGTGAGTACAGGCAGCCTTAGACTCAGGTTAACCTGAAACCAGATATGATATATTTGGGCACCTAAGGCCAAAATAAGTTGAATTTTGTGGCTGTATCTCTCTGCATATCAGTCAACTCAGGCATTACTGTGCCATGATCCATTATGCAATGTAAACAAACAAAATATGTTTTCATTAAGGGCTTTGAAGTCCTTGATGAAAGGAATGATCTGAAAGAAGGTATTGTTGATTCCATAATCAAAAAATCAGGACACTTCATGTACACCAGTTTTCAAGAGCGTTGAAATGCTAATTGAAGTTGCAGCAAAGAATTTTTTTTAAACAAACCAAGGAAGCACACGTTTGTTTTCCCAACTGTGCCAATTAATGGTGTCTGGGGACACTTTTCATGCCCCAAAATATTCCCTCTGCTTTCCAGGAGAGCAGAGGTCTCCTGTATTTCCTGTCTCACATCTGCCTGTCCAGTGGGGATGATGCTTCAGAAACTTCAATCAGTGCAGCCAGAAAGTCAAGCTTGTCCTTCCAAAGAAAATATCTGAGTTTCTACAATTTATCAGACTCTCTTAAACCCGTTTGCTTATATTTGCTAGACTTCCATTGAATTCCTTAATGCATTTTTAGTTGCCCACAGCGACTGCCCCTTTTTTTATGCTCTGGGCACCCTTTCAAGTTCTCTTAAGGGCATCTCTCTCATGTAGGTCCTGAGGGCAGCTCAGAGAGCATTAAAAATTCAGATTTTGGTGATGGAACCCCAATTTGGTTCACCAGCTATTCCCTGTGTTGCTACAGCACATGGAAGGCAGAGTTCTGGTGGTCCCCAGTGTCAGAAAATAGGGAAAAAACTGCATGGAAATAAATGCACGGTGTGGAAATTTGCATTCAAAAGCACTGAAAACTATTCACATTTACAGTAAGTCCCACGGGTTTGCTGCCACTGGAGGATTTTGCTCCCTAAACATTTATTAAACACACAGAAACCAATGAAAGAAACTGAAAATAAGGTTTGTAATGAAATTCTAATATACATTTAACAACTCAGTTGTGAAAACCACACAATGCCAGAATTATGGATGCTATAAAGAATATGGAAGTTCAATGGGAATAATGGGGTTTAGCTGGGCTATTTTGTTCTCACTGTGAAGGACATGTACAGTGACTCATCCCTAATCCTATTTCTAATAATTTTTTCAAATTTTGAGTCAAGCAGAGAGCCATCCACTTCTCCACTTGATCACATTGTCTTCAACTGTAACTGCAATTTGATTTGGATGTGTCTCTTAAACCCAGACTGCAAAGGTTTCCTGTTTAAACCCTTTCCATGGAGGATTCATTCATGTCCTCTAAAATCACCCCTGTTGTAATGCCCAAAGAAAATTATCATCTGAAACCCACAGAGCAGGAGAGAAACTGTGGTTATTGCTGCTGGATTACTTCTGAAGTGTCTATACATCCAGACTCAGCTAAAATAACTCAGCATCTTTGCTGGGTTTTGTCAGCAAATTTGTTATATATATATATTTTTTAATTTTTTTTTAACCTGTGGGTTGATGTGTGGAGCTGCTCTCATGCTTCATCCCTTTGCAGAGCTTTTAGCAGAACCAGTATCTAACCTGTCTGGCCTTTGCCTACCTCAGGGCTGCCAACAAACAACTGAAATAAAAATGTCTCCCTTAAAAAGGTCAGTCAAAAAAGGAAAAAAAAAAAAAGCTTGAATGGCCAGGTCTTGCAGAGGGGTCAGGAAGGGCTTGACTAACACAACAGATGCTCCACTCCTCATTTCTAAAAAGGTTTGTGGTTCAGTTTATTTTACCACAAAAGAAATCAGTTCAGCTAAGGAAATACGAATCTCAAAACAAACCCTGACGGTGCTGCAGAGAATCCAACAGAGAAAAGCACCTTGGAAGGAAATTAAATGCAACATAAAAGCTCCTGAAGCTTGATGGCATGTTTTTTTAGCTCACCAGAAATCAGTAAATAAATTAAAAAAATGAGAGGTGAAAAACAGATTGGAGAGGTGTTTATTTTCCCCAAGGAGAACTTGAACATCCATTGGAGACCAGGGAAGAGTGTTAATGAAGCAAAGACCATCAGGGGAGCTACTTGACTTAATACAGTCCTTTATTTTATTTATGGAGAACTGATTTTTCAGTCAAAAGGCCTGATGTGGGCCTGCAAAAAGCATCCATGGGGGAAAGAGAAGAAAACTGCAGGGACCCCCACCTGATCACAGATTTCTACCTGATCTGTCAGGGATTTTATTGGAAATGTTCTTGGGAAGCACTGTCAGGATTTGGCTCAAACAGGGATTATTTTAAAGCAGGGCTGAAAACTGCACAGAGCAACCTGTCTGTGCTGTTTGTAACATGATGGAATTTCTGTTTGGGACAAGGAAAACTGAAAGGAAGGGGAAAAGCCACGGCTGCAGAACCATGGACTTTCTGTTTCTGTGTTTTTCAGTTAAACAGGCCAGGACTTTTCTCCTTTCCTAAAGACAAATAATGTGGCACATCTGCCCACTCCTCTCCTCCTTAGGAAGAGGTAACTTTGCTCTTACTACATATTACCCATAATCTCTGTCCCCTTTCACCCCCCCTTACCAGGCATTCCTAAGAGTGTTAATTAAAGGTAATTAAACTCATGGCTTTGGCCACAAAAAGTTTTGACGCAGCCACACAGACTCCAGACTCCAGAAGAGAAATTATCAAAAAGGATTTAATGCCCTGTGGGAGGTTGGTGTGTGATTTGATGTCTCCTTGCTGGGAGCTGCTGTGGCACCAGGGCACAGCTGAGTGCCCTGAATACAAAAAAAAAGGAAAATGTTTTGCCAAGGAACCTTTGAAAAAGGACAGATGGTCTGGAGCAAGTGGTTAACTGCAGAGAATTGATGCAGCTCCCTTCATGATTGGCAGTAAAACTCTGTATTTTACCTTTGGGGATAAACTCTTGAAAGAAAGCTCCTGATCTGAGTTTCTAGCAGAAAAGAAAAGAGATAATGTTACTGGTTGTGTCATTGTAAATAAACTCTTGCATCCCTAAAAGTCTCATGAACATTGGGAATTTGGATAAAAGGCCATTCCCAAAGCTCAAAATAATTGCCAGACTGACAGGTTTGAAGGAAAAGTGTTACAACCCTTCAGTCAGGTGAATCCTCAGAAGAAATTCCCCCCAAAATCTAGGCAAAAATCCCACATTAGCTGATGAAAGATAGGATGGAACTAACAAAAATATGGAGCCAACATCTAGAATTCATTGCAAACATTTATATATGGAATTGGATGTAAAAAGAAAAGAGAAAGTTGATGAAAGTGAAAATACAAATTGCAACCTTGCCATGCAGGTGATCAGGGAAGAAACTTGAAAGACTCATTTGGATATGAATGGGCCAAGAAAAAGGTTCTATCAGCAGCCCTAATGTTGCCTTTTTCAACCCAGAAATGAAACTGGAGATGATTTCAGTATAGGAGGTGATATAAAAGTGAATCTGAATTGGAGCTCCAGGGGCAGTTATGGAAGAATATCCACCAAAGCCCACCCCCACAGGGGTGAATGCAGTTTGATAGGCTTTCGAAAATTAGCATAATTGATAAAATTCTAATTGATAAAAAGCACCAATTAGGAGCACAAGTGGTGATGCAATTCCCCCCAGGTCAAGCCCCTTCTCTGGAGCCCCCCACCCTCAGTCCCAGCTGTCCTTGTTTATGAAAATGTGTCTCACAGACCTTGTTCTCAGCCTTGGTTCCCAGGAAGAGCCAAGATAGGGTGGGGGCTTTGTACCCCCTGGGCTTGGAGCTCTGGGATGTGTTTGTTCTTTCTAGCTGGGGAAAAGGGGAAAATACTGGGAAGTTTGCAAATATATAAAAGAAAAAAGGCAAAAATCATTCTGGCATCACTAACACCCACTAACACAAAAAGAAGGAGCGGGAAAGGAAAAGCAAAGCACTGAACACAGTGAAGTCAGATGATGGATGAAATCCATGAGATGAATTAAATGCACATATCTCTGCTCAAATGGAAGAAAATGTAAGCTGGCAGAGAATAAAAGTCCATGTTTCCTGAATCAATTGTTTGAGGTAACATGAACCCACAAGTGCTGAGGAAAACAGGTTCGATTTAATCACTCATCTAAAAAGTACATTACCCTGAAAACCCTGTGTGTTGGGAAGGAGGGAGATCAGGGAACCAGAAAGGTCAGCCCAGAGGAAAAAGAATGGATTTCAGTCAGGAAACAGGATTTATATGTAGTGCTTGTCAGTGTGCCATCATGAAATATAGGTATTGTCACGGGTTTTCATTGTTTGTTTGGTAATGGAGATTTTTAACCAGCCAGTTAAGGAAAAACCTGTTCTGTCCAATATCAGGCTGTGATTTATTTTCTGCATATGTGCAGGGAGATCCCAGAGTACATAACCACTGGTGGAATGAGCTGCCAGACTGGTACAAAACATCTGGTTTTCTCTATTTGTACTTCATTTGGAGCACTGAAAATCAGTCCTTGCTTCCCTTCCAAACCCTGTGCATTTCTGACATCTCAGTGCAGGTACCAGGAGCTGCGTGAGAAAGTTCCTTGTCAGATCCAAGCACTTTAATTTTTGCATTCTCTCACCTCTCCCAGCTGGAAATGACATTTGTTCAGGCTGCTCCCCAGGTGAGCACAGGCACCTTTCCAAGCTTAAAGGCCAAAAGCTCACAGATGTCAAAAGTCTTTTCTGATATTTCCAAACAAAATGAATGTTCAGAAGTCATTTCCATTTTCCTTCCTGTAATTGTCTTCAAGTGCACTCTTCCCCTTCATTTTCACTCCTTTTCTACATTTTGTCCACTTTTCCTTTTTAGCTTGCATGTGTTTCCATTTGCATGTTCTCCAAATACATGCAGAGAATTTTACAGTGGTTCCAAAAGATGGATAACAAAAACCAGGAATCATAATTGGGGATAAAAATACCAATATTATATATGGCAAAATATCTTCCAGATTCTACACTATGGTTTGCCTTTGTTCTGAGGCTGTGGAGCAGGACTGAAACTTCTAAAAACCTCAGGATGTGAATATACTAAACCAGCAGAAAACTATTTGCTTTGGGTTGGGCTTTTTTTATCCCAGATCTTTTCCTTTTTTTTTTTTTTTTTTTTTTTTTTTTTCTCTCTCTCTTTTTAATTTTTTTCCTTGGTGGCCTGGTTTTCTGCCCAGCAAGTGAACAGAAAAAGCTCATTGAAGGTCGGGTGGGTACCAGAGCTGCTGCAAAGGAATTTGAAAGAAAATGTAGTCAAAAAGAAGGAAATGAGGAAACTGCAGGGAAATGAGACCACAGCAGGAATCTCTCAGATCACAGTGGCATTCCTTTGGCCAGGGTTACATGTTAGGGCTACAAATTTGTAGTAATACTGAGTATTTTAAATCCTATGAAATTATTTTAATCTCATTCTTCTCCCTTTTAGGAAACAATTTCATTATTTCTCCTGCTAAAGGACTAATTTTTGAAAGCAATTTTAGTGATGAGCATGAAAACAAGTTCTCTTGTGGGTTACAGAAAGGTATTTTCCTGCTTCCCCCTCAATTATCACCAAGATTTCTCATATTTTCACAGTGTCTCTCCATCTTTATTCCTGCCTGCTTGGTGTGCACAAAAATCAATCAAGGGATGTATTAGAGGTGTGCACTGAAATAAATTAACAAACTTTTTTTTGCCTCACACTGTTAGAAAATCATATCAAAGTCCTTTTGGAAACCTTTACACAAGCAAAAGTTAGACAATTTCACCTATCAGTCAAGACATACCACACTTTAATCCAGAAACCACATTTTGATGAAATTTTATATTCTTGAACATTTTTATTTGACGTTAAATCTTCAATATTCTTTCTGTCACCATTTTTTCCAATGAGCATTGCATTGAATTAAATTAAACCCAAGAATATGTATAAATATAAGGAGAAGTCACATTTTTTTTTTCATAAAACTGGGAAAAAAATATTCTGAGCACATCAGACTCTTTTTTGCTCTGTTCAGAAACAAATGTCAAGCTAAACACAGGTTGGGAACAACTTTTTTTAGTCTGTGATTTACCTTAATTAACTCAGGCAATTTGAGAAAATTTCCCTATTGTGGAGCAAGGGAAATATTACCAGTGTGACAGATGCTCATGCTGTTTGTTCCCACAGGACAGAGATTTTTTAATATCCATGGAACAGAGAGGGGAACAAACCTCAGCCCACAGAAACATCTAATTGGATGGCAGAGGAAGAAAAACTATGATTAACATGCAAAAAAAAAATAATCAGAGTTTGGAGAAGTTGTTCATTGAAAATTATTTTGCCTTCATCAGTACAATTTTTAATGAAAACTGAAGGAAAATTATTTATGTCATTCTTGGACCAGACTCAGATTATTTCCTTCTCTTGACTCCACTGTCAGGATGAACATTTTGCACATTTGGAGACACAGCAGAAAACATTGTTGGAAAACTCTCAAAATGGGAAACTCTGATCTTGATGTAAATTTAGGATTTTTTATGGAAAGTTTTCAGAATACATGAAGATGTGTAGAAGCTGATTCTTGTGGTCTCACTCCAGAATTATTAAATATCATTCAAAATTAATACTAAAATTGGGTGCCTGCCACTTGCAAAGTAATTAAATCTGGCCTAAAAAGTTTCATAATCATTCACATGCTTTGCCAAAGAAAGGCAGAATCTACAAATAATTACAGCTGACACAGTGAGGGAGCTGCTGCTTTGTTTTTCAGCAAAAAAATGAGACTGAAAAATAAAAGTTTTTGTTATACTTGTCCTGCCCTAACACCTCACACACAATCAAATAAGAATTCTCAGGTAATCTCCACCTGAGTCTTTTATTGCCTTAAATGGATCATTTATCAATCCTATTTTTATTAATGGATCTGCTGCTCACCTACACCACACAGAACTTTACTATTAATCCACGGTCCATTAGTGAAACCAGACAGAGCAATTAATGCAGAACTGATGAAGATCCAAATCTAATAATGGAACTAAACACAGCTTAATTGAACACTTTGCAGTTTCACCAAGTGACACCTTTGGTGTGTTTGATAATGTGGAAACAAGAGGTGGGACTGGAAGATGATTTGTCACAGATAAGGGTGGTGTTGAAGGAAACTGAGCATCAGCAGGGTTTTTTTTTTTTTATTTTGTTATCTCCAGCTTCTTATTTTTCTTCTGATAATCAGTGTGGCCAAAATGCAGCTTGGTTTTGTAGTAGTTTTGTTTACTTAATAGTACCTCTTTATTTTCAAAAGAGTAAATTAGAGATTAAATCTCCCATTTACCTTTGATCTAGTTTTGTAGAGTTTTTTGGTTGTTGTGGGTTTTTGTGTTTTGTGGGTTAAATTTATTTTTTTTCTTGCTTGGGTTTTCATGGGTTTTCATGTTGGTTTTTTTTTGGGGGGAGGCCTTTTTTCTTTTTGTATACTTTGTTTTGGTTTTGGTCTTTGTTTCGCTTTCGGTTTCTGTTTCAGTTTTGGTTTTGGTCTGGTGGGGGTTTTTTTTTTTTTTGTTTGGTTTTGTTTTTGGAGATTTTTTGCTTGTTCTCTTTTTTTTTTTTTTTTTTTTTTTTTTTTTTTTTACAAGAGAAAAGAAGGTTAAGACATTACCAGGAACAAAAGAAATATCATAGAATATTCTGAGTTGGAGGAGGCTTGATCCCACAAGGATTGAGTCCAAATCCTGGCCCTGCAAGGGACATCCCCAAAAACTGCTGTGCCTGAGAGCATTTTCCAAATTCTCCCTGAGCTCTGTCAGGCTGGGGCTGTGACCATTCCTTGGGGATCCTTTTCAGTGCCCAAACACCCTCTGGGGGAAGAACCAGGATCATACAAATGCTTTTCAAAAATACCAAGCAAAAGTTGTTCTCTGGGTTCTCCTTCTTTCCCATTTCCCATTCTTTCCTTGCTCATTTACAATGCAAAAAATTCTCCCCTGGCACCCTGTTAATGTAGTCCAGGATATTCCAACTATCAGATATGCAGCCATCAGGAACATTGATAAGCCCTGTTAGATCCCAGAGCTGTATTGATTCGCTGGTGGGACACTTCATCAAGTTGTCACAATTAAGTGTTGTTTTAATGGTCCCCTTTTCCCATTTAATTGTTTCTCTCCTTCATTAACAATGAATGAGGCCTCAGCTAAAAGAGTGGCATTCCTTCCAGAAGGAGGATTAGCAGTTTCTGCAGGGAATTGCCTGTTTTGCAAACCTTTCCTCTGTGCATTTAATCACAGCTATCAGCTGAATTCTGCTCCTGGTTTGTGCATACAGCATGAATTTATGGTTTTTGAGTCCCAGCCCATGGAGATTGGCAGGATTCACAACAGTTCTCAAGTGTGAGGTGTGAGTTTGTTTGGTCTCAGTCTGATTCCCTGTGGTGGTTTCGCAACAGCAAACTCCCTGTGGCAGCTCTGTTATCTTTATTTTAGGTTGGCTGTGAGAAGTATTCAATTTCATTAATATTCTTCTCTTTTACTGCTAGACAAAATGCATAATTATTTTTTTAAAAAAGCATCATTAAAAGTGAAATTATTGAATGTTTCCAATTCAAAGAAAGAACTTGTAGACCTTTTAGCAGCAGTTTTATTTCAGCAGGAGGGATGTTTATCCACACCAGTAAAAAAATGAAGCACTTGCCATCACATATCAAAAGGGTGAAACAGCCAAAAAAACATTTCGTGCCCTTTGTGGTTTGGCTTTGACACATTGATCGCATTTCCTACTGTTTTTATAACATTTATCACCATTTTTATACAATCAGTCTTCTGGAGAGGTAGAACCCAAATCCCTTCCCTGAGATCCCTTTTTCAGTCTGTAGGAAAGTTAATGATCCATGAAAAATGTCAGATCATTTCTTCAAAGGACAACAAGGACAATTTGTGACCTCTCGCTGTCTCAGGGGTGATGACACTTCACTCTTGCCTTTTCTTTTTGATATTTTCATGCAGGTCAATGTCTGGGTAAATTAAATCAATTAAAGATAAACTTTGTTGCTGAGTGTCGTGTCGTGCTTTTTCCCCTTTAAAAACCTTTGGTGAAATCCACCTAAGCAGTTGCAAATCATTAAATAGATCGGAAAACATTTCAAAAAACATGGTCAGAAAGAAAAATTATAACTTTGAATGCATTAATGATTTGACTTTTTGAGGTAAATAAATCCTTAAGCAACAGTGTTGCACACAAAGCTGCTATTCCAGTTCTTGCAAAACTTTTCATTTAACCAGGACAATTCAGTGATAATGGTGTGATCAGGAAATGTGTGTTGAATTTGTGCAGCATTATCAAAGTTTAATCGTGAGGATCAGAAGGGATTCATGGAATCATCTACAGGAGAAGCAATTGATGGGCTCTGGTGTGAAGAGTTGGAACAAAGCAAAGAATGTTCTGACAATGCTGTGAGGTGGAAGCATTTTCCTTTCTTTGGGAGAGGACATGGCTGCTGTTAGAATGGAGTGCTGGATAATGATCCTTGAGCCATCCTCTGTGTGTTCTCCTCTGTGGGCTCAGAGAGGCTGGAATTGGATGAACTTTAAGGTTCCTCCCAACTCAAACTCTTCTGGGGTTCACCAAAGCAGTTCTCCCACATTTCTGGGTGGAATCTGCCTGTCTGTGTCATCTGGCATGAATTCCAAACCACAACAATCTAAAATCATTCTGCACTGGCCTGGCTGCTCCATGCCCAGGGTCTTTGGACATCTGCAAGTCAAGTTAGCTCAGCAAGAGCTTTAGCAGCCCTTTTTGCACTCAGTCCCGTTTGCCAGTGACTTTCTCTGCAATGTGAACCCCAAACCCTGCTCTTCCAGCCCAAAATTCCAGTGGTGATCTCATAAATGCCACAGAGAAGGATCAGTTCCTTGCTGGAGTGGTTCTGCTGTGATGCAAACAGCCAGGGTGCAGCTGATCTTTGCTGGAGGGACACACTGCTGACTTTTATCCTTTTTTTCCAGGCCTTTTCTCATCCCAAGTCTGTGTTTTTTCTGGAAGTTATTCTGTTCCAGAAGTAGGCTTTTAAATTGAACTTTTTTTATCCTCATGAGATCCCTATGAGCAGATTTCTGCAGTTTCTTTTCCCCCTGGCTGCCAGCACAATATCTGCTCTCTCAGTTTGGTGGGGTGTGGTGACTACACCAGGATATATGAATAAATGAATAAATGTTTGTTGTCACCACCCAAGGGTCACTCTGAACTGAAATAAGTGTTTTCCCCCTCCCTTCTGCTCTGGAATGTTGCTGTTCCTGGCATGAGGAAATATCCAGACTTGTCTCAGGGATTGCTAGACAGACCCTGAGGGCAGAATTCTGGTGCTGCTTTAGGACCTCAGTACAATCCCATGTCTGACACATTCCCCACTATTTCTTTTCCTCTAAGGAGTACAATGATAGCCTTTAAACAGTTTTATTTCAGAAGCTATGGGAAGAAAATAATTTCAGAGATGGAAGAACAGTGTTGGAAAGCATCACCAGATGCTCACCCAGATCTAAAATGATCCTGCAGACATTTGCTGTCGAGTTCTTCTACAAACAGCACCCTGGGTGAGGCTGCTCCTTTCCCTCTGTTGGTGTTTGAAGGGTCTCTTTGCTTCCATGTCACATAATTGTCATTCCAGAAGGATTCAGGATTTGCCCAGTTACTCCTGGTGCTGAGCTGACTTCACTCAGAATCATTTTGGTGGAGAGTATTCCTGAAAATCCCGTCCCAGCCTCTGAACCAAATCACTACAGAGGCTCCCCCTGCTTTCCAGAGAAACACAACTGCTCATTTTGGTCTGAAAAAGCACAAAACTATTCCTTTTAGTAAAAAAAAGTCTGTCTCTGTGCCAAGAAAATCTGCTGAAGCAGTGAATTTCAAAGGGAAGAAAAAGGAAAAGTTCAGTTTACCTACACACAGATGTCTCAGGTCTTGGCATTGCACCTTTATTAATGCATTCCCAGTTAATAATGGAGATCTACGTGAGCCATTTAGCAAGATGGAGTGAGCATTTATTATTAATTGTGAAATTAATAAACCAAAATCAGGGACACACCCTGGGGCACTACCACTTTGGCTGTGAAAGCCACTTTTTATCGTTTCCAGCACAGCTCCAGCACCTTTAATACTCTGTTTAGGAAGTATTTAGGGTTTCTTATGATGTTACCTTTGGGGAATACACTCTATTGCCAAAGTAATCAATAACTACAAGCTGATTTCTCCTCTGCCAGCACTGGTGTGAGCCAGGACTTCTCCTGTAGTCCTGATAATCTGAAAAATCCATACAGGTTTAGAAAAAAGTAGAATAATTAATATTCTAATTATTATTACCTTAACCATTGTTATTCTAATAGCAATATTTCAAACTGAAAAAAAAAAAGCTCTTCAGTTGGAAGTTTTTAAAGTTCAATTTGTGTAGCCGAGCAAAAATTTAAACGTAAAGCTAAATGAGTTGAACTCTAACATTTCTAATTTAAGATCAAGAAATGAGTTGATTATGGTGTATAATTAAATATCATAATAAAGGGCAAATTAACTCTGCCAGGGCCTTCCTCTACCTTTTTTTTTCTTATTTCAGTATTTCAAAGGTACCAACCACAGAAATAACAGGAACCAGCAGCTACAAGCCAGAGCTCATATATTGAAATTATAAGTTTGGCATAAAAATGTAACTAAGGAACAAATATGTGAGAGTGATGTTGATTAAAAATCAACAAAGATTTCCATCTACATCTTGTGATTGCTTCAGATGAAGACTGAGTGTATTTCTCAGCTATTTGTTTCAGGAAAACTTAAGGTATTGGGAAAAAAAAAGCGTTGATTGTATGGGCTGTGAGATATATAAAAAAAAAACCCAAAAAAAAAGACCAGAAAACTGATCTTATTTCAATACTTTCTGCTATTATTTTTCTTCATTTTAAGAGAATTTTTTTCCAGAATTTTTTTCCTGATGAAAGAATTGCCTTTTTTATAGCTTTTCATTGCAGTCAGAGAAGGGATTGTTTTTGAATTGACGTGCTGCTCTGATCCACAGGACAGCTAAACACCACTTGAGACCCTGTGGACAAAATGTAGGCACTTATGTTCTTTTTTCTAGACCCCCATCCAAGGTGGAGGCAATGATATTTCTTTTTTCTCCCTCATTACCTTTCCTGGCTGATTAAATTCTGATTCAAGAGCTCTTAACCAGATGCCTTCTCGTGTTAAAGCCCAGCACTAATCTTTTAAGGCAAATTATTGCATATTTTGTGCCAGTGTTGGAGCGTGCAGAAAAGAGCTCTGATCTCTTCTGGCAGCTTCCAGTCCATGAGAATACAAAATAAAGGATACCTGCTCAGCCAGCAGAATACCTGCATATTTTTCATTAATTCCCAACAGCTTTAATGGTCATAAGATAATATTAGAAATTCCATTTAATTATTTTTCAAACATCATGTGAATTTGCCTTCTTAACATTTTGCCGGAATGAAGTATTCTGCTAATCCTCAGCTTCTAAAATGTGTTTGAAATGCCACTTTTTGCACACTATTTTTTTTTTTTAATTTTTCTGTGAATCCCAGCAGAAAAATCAAGTGCAGAAGGAGAAAATGGAAGTTCTTCGTGGGACAGTTGATCAAAGAAAGGCACCCTGAGCTTTTTGCCAGCTCCCCAAAACACACGGCCATGGGTCAGCAGAAAATGATAAATACAGAAAAGAGGAGGAAATGATGTGATAAAAGCAGGAGACAAGACAGACATGAAGCTGAGTCGTATTTTTTTCATGATGGAGGAAATAAAAATAAGTTTTACATTCCAATTTGCATTTTCTTTGGTATGGACCTTAAATCTGTACTTAGTTTTGATTGAGGCAAGAGAACAGTTTTTAATTTGTTCATTGTCGAGTGAGTGATCAGATCTGGAAATTTTTAAGTGTGACTTGAGGCCTATGGAGAAATTCCACTATAGAAATGTGTTCACAGTGAAATACTGCATTTTTATAAAGTCAGAAGACCCCTGAGCCTTGGGTTTCATTCTCCACAAGTGTTTGTCAAACTGGAAGTACCTCCACAACAGCCTTTTGGATCTAAAATTGAACATATCCATTTGCTGTTTTGAGGTGAAATGTCCTTTTAGTTTGTTTTATTTAGAAAA
Source organism: Malurus cyaneus samueli (assembly GCA_009741485.1). Classification (NCBI taxonomy): domain Eukaryota; kingdom Metazoa; phylum Chordata; class Aves; order Passeriformes; family Maluridae; genus Malurus; species Malurus cyaneus. The sequence goes on along the minus strand of CM019217.1, from coordinate 5,162,556 downwards.
GCTTGAAATGACAAATTAATAATTTAAAATTTATAATGAAGTTACATGTTTGCAGCTTAATGGCAAGAAGCTGATTTTCCACATGTACACATTCAGGTTTTCCAACCACATGTGTCAATTAAAAAACACTCATAAAACCAAATCAAAAAACCTCAACAAAAAAAAAAAAAAAAAAAACCACTAACAAAAAAAAAAACAAAAAAAAAAAAAAAACCAAAACTAAACAAAAGAAAAAAAGTTAAAATCTTTATATCTTTGAAGAGACTACCTCTGACTTTCTAGTTATAATTGAGGTGAGGATGACTGATTTTCATTTAGCCCTTCCATTGTTTATATTTATGCATGCAGCAGGCAAAACCAGGCAGAAATCAGCAAGAGCAACCAGTTAAGATCCCAAAAAGAAAAATATTTATCCATTTTATCCTTTTTTTTGCAGAGACATTGATGATGAATTCCTGATGCCAATCCTTGAGTGTGGAAGAGGAACTGCCCCAGGGATGAGTGGCTGCGTAATGAGATTCCCACTCTGGAACTGCAGCTCCTAAAATTTCATAACTTGAGGACAGTTGTGCCTCTTCCCACTGCAGTCACATTCAGGCACCCAAATTCCCCATAAATGAGAAATTTTCTTTGTCAGTGATGGATCAAAGATGAGACAAGTTTGAAAGATTTTCACAAGAGGGAAGAGTGACACTGTCCTCCTCTTAAGAACTGAATCTAATTGCTGGCCCACCTCACACAGGCAGGTTTTATAGCTCTGTGAAAGACAATAAAAGTAATTTCTTGCCCATTTAATGCTCCCTTTTTCAGAAAGTCAAGAAGGTGGCTTCAAAGTAACCATTAGCATGGGTTGTTAAGTTTGGTGGATGGTAGCTTGGAGCATCTCCTCTTACTTAGGATTTATGCTGCTATAACTATCCATGTAAAATAAAATAATAGGCACTCTGGAAAATTTTGAAAGGAAGTTTAGAGCATTTCTATCTGAAGCACAGAGTTTGATAGTTAAGGCAATAGAAATAAAAGGTGAATTTAATAGATTTACTTTTAAACCAACTTCCAAAACAGATGCTTAAGGCTCTTCCCTTTGTCACACATTTTTTTTTGCAGTATAACACTTTTGAAAGTATTTCCTTCTTAATGTTAATTGTTTTTTAAAGATTCAATAGGAACACAGTGTCCTAAGGCCACAAACACAGAAATCAAGTTATGCCGTGATTCAAACCACAGACTGAATGATTTAAACCCTTCACTGAATACTTGTTTAATTACTTTCCCCTTTACTCCACCTCCATGAGGCCAGGAGGCTTTATCAGGTCTTATCTGATAGAGTAGCTTGGCTCAAAATCGTACCAGTTTTCCTCTAATGGTGATGTTTTGTAGTCAGATGGTCTAAGGTGTAAATTAAAACAGATTTGCAGGCTGTAACACAGAGGAAAGGGTTTGCCTTGTTTGACTCACCTGTTTTTCCCAAAGTATTATTTATAACCTTTCCTTACGAATCCTGCCTGGCTGATTGGGGTTATCCTCCCCAATTCCATGCTCACTGCCTCCAGCTACAGCTCTGACCAGTGAGCACTTCCACAACTCAGAAAAGGACAGAAAATCAAATTGAATGTGCTGTCTTGGGCAACCAAAGAGTTAAACTTGATTATTAGACCCTCCCTAAACCCCCTCATCCCGAACTGGGACACATTCATATATTAATCCAAGCCATTAAAAACTACTCTGATGATTCAGACTGTGATGGTCTCTCTTGCCATTCCACCAGCTAGGAACAGAGGCCAGAAAAGTTGTCTTCCAAAATGGATAAATTCATCTCCTCCCTAGAAGAACAAAAGTTTATTTAACTGCATTACCTATGTGCAAACATTTATTTAACTTTTTACCTGTGCACAAACTGTCCAGTAGAGAAAGGAGAAAGAGCATCAGAGGACACACAGGTGATCAGCCCTGCACAGGGTTTCTCTTCCATCTTTAGGAGTTTGGGGTCAGTTTTCTCCAGATAGAAAAACTCTGATTTATAGTATTGACACTCACCCTAGGTAAATACAAAGAAATTCAAATTTCTTGAGCTGAAGCATGTAATCCTTGCCTGACCGCCTAAACTAAAGCAAACACAGAGCACAGCAATAATTCCAGCCAGGTGGGAAGAATGCAAATGATCTTTATGATCCTGTTTGTTTGGCTCTAAGGAAGCCAGGTCTGGGTGTGATGTTTATCTTCAGATCTAATACAGCCGAGTCAAATCCTGAGCAAGCGTTCTGCAAATCCTTTAAAGCTGTGCAATTCTCCCTGACAGGATGGGTTGGAAAAGTCAGCCCTGCAGTGAGGCAGGAAAGGCTCAGGCAAAGCCAGAGAGAGGGAAAAATATTCTTGAAAGGTTTAATGTGGGTGTTGTGGATGTTCAGGTCTCTTAAACTGTCAGTGCCTTATTTCTGACTATAATGCATTAAACAGTGAGGTTGTAGGAAAGCAAATCTGTCTTTGAGGACAGATCTACAGGGTGCTGACTGGTTTAGTTTCTTGCTGAAGATTATTACAGAATCCAGAGGCTTTTCTTCCTATTTAACGTGACTTTATATTAAAAAAGTGTAGAATTGTGTTCCCCTTAATCATATTTTATATGGCAAACATTAAGGTTAACTTCCTGTACATGCAGCTCATTTTCCATCAAAAAATTTTATTCTTTTAAAAGAGAATCTAGGAAATAAAAAAAAAAATGCCAGAAGGTTTATATTGCTTCAGTTACTTCTTTTGAGAGTGTGGAAGGCAAAAACTAAATAATTATACAAATGTAAAATAAATCAACAAAAACTGTGTATATTAGAAGCACAGACCAATGATCTTTCTTTAAATTTCTCAGTTCTCAGCTCCATGAGGTGCCATGAATTGTGCTTTCAGTGCACATTATTGACTCAACACAGCTCCACACATGCACACACCAAAACTGGCACTGGATGTAAGAAAACGAGAGGTCTGGGATTTTGGAATTAATTTCTGTGTAATGAAAAAGGGATGGATCCACACTGATCCACCCTCTACATCTCTAAAGCAATTTACCACTTAATAAACTTCAGTGAGAGCCAGGCAATCAGCACTTGTGTCATTCTACACGTGCCAAGGGCTGAATTCCACAAGATCTCACTCTGCCCCTCACATTTTTTGCTCTCACTGTTTCTGGAGCAGTTTCTCCACCATGACCAGCATGAATGAAACTCTTGTCCCATCACTGATCACCCCTGGTGATTTCATGCATTGAAAATTCACCCCTGAGCCTTGATTCCTCCTCCAGGTTAAGCAGTCCCAGCTCTTTCAGTTTCTCCCCAATGACAGATGCTCCAATCCCTAATACTGGAATTAAAAGCAAAGCCAAAATTTAGGATGTCCATTATCTGAAATAGCAGTGCTCTTCCGTATAAACTGAAACAGTTTTGATGTCTAGTTCTTCATTAATTAAACAGTGAGATAATGACAGAGGCAGGGCAACAAGAAGAAAATCCATTCAGAGGGAGCTGCTACACACAGAGCTGGGTAAAATCTGCCATTCCAGTGAGATGTGTGAGAATTTGTGCATGAACAAGTCAATAATGCGAGCTCTGCAATTATTGCTGAGAATAAAAGGACTAGATCAGCAGATCTCAATGAGTGTGTGACAAAGAACTGGAATAATTTCTACGATTGGGAACTGGGACATGGAGCTGCAAAGTGACTGCCAGTCATTCAGAAGGCCAGTGGGAACACAGCCAAGGACATTCTAATCCCTGGACAGAAACACTTCAAGTTGTCGCTTTTTCCTCCCAAAATGGGGTTCTGTCAACGGGTCATTATCTCGAGCTAGGAGCATTGTTTTTTGAGGCCTTTGTGCCTATTAATTTCTTGGTGTTCCTGTGAAACAGATGATTTTTCATCACCCCTGTGGTTCCTGCCACAAGAACATCTGTGCGTGGGGACAGACAGAAAAGTCCCCAGTGTACAGATCCCATTATCCAGCTACCAGAACGTGTAATGTTCTGCTCCCTGCAAACCACAATGGATTTCATTCACAAACTTAAATATAGAAACCAGCAATTCCCCAAATGGCTAATTATTTTTGAAAGGGATACATTATTTCTGCTTTTTTTCTTTTTCTTTTTTTTTTTTTTTAAAGGCAAACACTCAGGAAACAGCAGTTTTACACCCAAAGGGACACTTTGGAAAAGCTCAGGATCAAAGCTGACTGCTACTTGTTTAAGGCACAATAACTGCTCTTTTGGCTTCTAGGCAAAAAAGAACACCAGGGCAATAAAGGATGGGTTTGGGAATAGTTTAAATTCTAGCAGATGCTAGAAACAATTCAGGAAATTGCAAATATCCTAAGGCTGAGGGCACTTCAGCTGATCCTGGCCCCCTCCAGCAGCAGCAGCCCAGCAGGCAGTAATGAGTAGGGAGGTGTTAAGGAACCATTCCTGTTTCCAGCTGAGTAATTCCTTGACTGAAGCTTCTTTCCACAGCTCTTTGGAACTTTTGGAAAGAACTCAAAGTGTCAGGCAAGGTGAGACAGTCATACCCATCCAAACTGCATCTGCATTTCAAACTTTCAAACTGCTAAAGTCCTATTTTCTTTGGATTTCTGTGCATCTTTCCAGGGAATTAGGCCTGAGGCTATTATTAAAGCTGGATAATTACACTGCACAATTTCAGCTTTGTCAGATTTCCTACCTTCTTTTATTTTCCTTAAACTTCATGCTTTTTAATTTTTTTTTTCCCTCTCTTCTTTCAGGTGAATTTATTCTCAGTTTTAAAGGTGTTTCAGAAATATGGAAGCCATCAACTTCTGCTATTAAAAAGCAGAAGTGATGATGAATGGACCAGTGGGTGATAGCTGGGGCTATAGATTGCTGTGCTTTACAGGGATTTAATTATGGAAAACTGCAGCAAAACATGCAGCAGGGGTCAGTCTGCAGAATTTGTACAAAATTCCTTCGTATGATCCAAAAATGAACAAATTCACCTGCTCAGGGCACAAAATAAGGCAGCAGTTTGCCCACAGACTTCTCTTGGGGTGGAAGTTATTGCTGAGCAGATGAGCCTTCACCTGGCCAGGTACACCCAGAGGCAAAGGAGGTGCTTTAAATTCATCACCTCTGCAAAAAAATCTGAGAAAAGGCTTTTGGTGGGAGGATCAGAGAGGAAGGAACTGAATAATTCAAAAAATAAACCTGAAAATTTAAAATTCTTTTGATTTCAGTGATACTGCTCTTATTAGGAGAAGGCAGCTTTGCTTTAGGAAAAGGCAAACAAGGTTAAATCCTGTTTGTAACAGAGATTTTCCCAATGATGCTCTGCATGTTTTGACCTGCTGAATTTTTGTCCTCATAGCTGTTGACTCTTGAGCCTTAAACTCCAAGCTCTGGAAAGAAATAACTTTCTAGATGCATTTATTTGTTCATTTTATTGGTGGTTTTTTTTTTTTTAAAGGGGTGGTTTTTTGGTTTGTGTTTTGTTTTGATTTGTGGGTTTTTATTTTATTTGGGTTTTGGTTTGTGGTTTTTTGGGTTTTTTTGTTAGTCATTTTTGCTTTTACTTGGATTTTGGTTTGGGTTTTATTTGTTTTTTTTTTTTTTTTTTTTTTTTGCTATTGTATTTTGTTTGTCGTTGGTTTGCCCTGGGAATGCCCCATTCCCTCTCCATTTTCTGCTTTTTACCACTGTCTAAACTAAAAGGACTGCTGGGCTCTGAGCTTGTCATCCTTCCCTATTCCATTGCTGCTCTTGTCCTGTCAACAGACGTGGAAGTGACATCAGGAGCTTTCTGACACCCGTGGAGTGCACAATTAGCAATCAGGGATATTAAATATTAATATATATAATGCATATTTTTATAAATATATATTATATATACATAAAATTTATTATATTATATTAATTATATATAGTATATATCAATTTTTTCTGTCTACAATACAGCAAACAGCAGCATAAAAGGAACTGATGGACTGACAGATTCTGCCCTTTCATAAAATGACACTGAAATATCCCATCAAATGGGATTTAATAACAGCAGGTCAATATCATCCACCCTGTCAGCAAATGAATCCTCCAGCCTTTGTGAGGACTGACAGAGAAAAGGGATTTTCTTTTATTCAGGAAGTGGTGACAGAGTCCTGATGTGAAGTCTATAAAGTTGCATCTTCAGTTTTATATTTTCTGATGAAAGATTCCTTTCATGAAGCTTTCCAAGACTGAAAATGGAGGGGGAAGTAAATGAAATTGTTAAATAGCAGTAATTAAAAATACAGAAAGCTCATTAAATCAAAATTACAGATGAAATTATAAAAATGTTTTCTTACATTTTTATAAATTATCTTTTCTTGTGTATCAGAGAAAGCCACTCAAAATGCACTGAAGAAATTCGAACATGAAATGGGAAAATAGTATATAAAAACCTTAACTCCTACAGTAAGAGCTTTCAAAAATAAACTATATAGAGAAATGTGGTAAGTGTTATCATTATCATAATAATTTCATGTTCTACAGGGTAAAGAATAAGTCTATTAATAATTCTTCATAATTGTGTTTCTAAAAGTAATTTTTCAAAATATTAGAATAAAAATAGAGCTTGACTTCTTTAAATTTTTCCCCTCATGCTTCTCATTTGTGTTTTTTTTTAAGAACATTTTTCTTAACTTTTTTAGAATTATCTAATTGCACAATTTTATTTTTTATATTAATGTAGATAAAATCCCCACACAAATCTCTTTCTTTAACTAAGAACACCACTTTACAAGCCAATTATTAATCTGCAAACCCTAAGGAGTTTTCAATACTCTGAAGAAGCATTTTTTTTCCCCAGAAATAGAGTAAAAATGCAGTTCATTTGGTTGTTTTCAGCATTTTTTTTCTGCTTGCATTCCCTGTGTTTACTGCTAGACCAACCACTGACACAGATTTTGAGACTTTGGTTTGCAAGGTACACCCCAGGTGAGAAATCTGTTATTTCTTGAATCGTGCCCTATAGCTCTGAATGCTCTGAAATAATGAGCTTTTAGAGGCAAAGTTTCCTGGTGCTAAACAGAAAAGGTGCACGATCCCAATGGTCTGTGCAAATGTCACTGCTTAAACAACTCCAGAATATTCTAATTATTCACTAAGTGCCAGGGAGGAGAATTTTTGCTTATCCTTTTCCTGGGGTGAAGGCTGTGACAATTCCTGACAATTCCTTTCAGTTCAGTTGACTTTTTTTCTATAATATTATTCAGGTTAAAAGAAGAATCCATGGAAAACTTTGCTTCCTGCTTGTGATTTGCACTTTCAGTAATATCTCCAATTCAATGTGAAGCTGTACATTATTCTCCAGGAGTTCAAGGATGCATGAGGGTGGACCCTTTTTAAATTGGTCTGGAGCCAATTTGTACATTTTCATACATATTTTTTTTTCCCTGTAAGTCTTTTCTTTATATGTCATTTCCATTTAACTTAGCAAGTGGCTCTGACTTGGTTTGGGATTGACCCTGAATTGTTCTCTTTGCTCCCCATGGACTTTGATGAGGAAAAGAGGTTGTTCCAGGATTCCTAAATAGATTTAAAGAGGGTTCTGGATGTGGAAGTAATGTAAAATCACGTGGAAAGAATGATAAGTAATTCTCTGTTAAATTCTCATATTACATAGGCAAGGTTACACTGCTTTTTCATGTCTTTATTTTTTCATATTTCATCTTGATGGCTCCTCCCTGCTTTTCCCCTTTATCCTGATCACACTAGAGATGAAAGCTCAGATGTTGTGCATGTACTGGAATGTGGAAATTTTCACTGTAAATCTGTGGAATTGTACACAGCAAAGCATGGAAGATCAAATCCAAATGTTCATTGTGATACCCATGTCCTTAATATCTCTTCACTTAAAAATCAAAAACTTAATTCAGCTCATTCAATGCTTTGACTGCCTGCTCTTGCCTTTTTTTTTTCCATGCTACACCAAGAATCACAGTACAATCACTGCCAAACTCCTCCTTTAACTGAAAAGAAAGAGAACAGAACCATATCAAACACATAAAACCAGAAATATTTAAGTGCAAGTGTTAAGCTTGAGTAACCAAGGCTGTTTTAAGTTTGGCTAAAAGTCTTCTACTATTATTATTGCTGTTGCTACAATAATATCAAATAATTAGAAATATATTGTAATAGAAATAATACATGGTGAGAATGATAAATCTCTTTTCTTCAAATGAAAATGTGTTTGAACAGTTTTGGGTTTTCACCAGTGTTTATTAAACACAGAGGGTAAAGGGGGAAGGGAATAAAAAGAGGAAATGATTTTTGTTTTCAGGTCGAATTGAATACACTAAAAGTATCTATAAACCAATTGCTTTTTTCAGTGGCAAAATGTGACCATATAAGCACATATAAGTACATATAAGTACATATAAGAAGGGAAGAAGAAATTGCCAGGCAAACCCCACGGTACTCACAGATGAGGAACAACCTGCTAACCAAGACACAGATCCATGTGATGTTTATTGGAGATCATTTTTAGCTCTTTAAAATAACATAAACAACTTTGGGGATGTGCCCTGCAAGTTTCTTGTCCCACCAGGCCCCCAAGAACAGTTTGGAATCCAACCTGCCTGTGTGTGGCTTTCTGTGCCCAGCATTGTGTCTAAAAATTAAAGGCCTTCACTTAGGAAATCTTTCCCTTAACAACCAAGAGTTCAGATTTCCTGCTTTGGATTGATGGATTAAAACATTTCAAACCCTTTCTGTGCTGTAAACCATTTGCTTCAGAATAAGGCCTGGGACAATCAGAGCCTGTGACATCATCTCTGCTCAAATGACAGGGAGAAAATCTGCCCAAAATGTGTAAATACTGCAGCTAAAAACATTTTCATGTGCCATATATCATGGGAAAAGCAATCTGATCCTGCCTGTCAGAGAAAATAGAATGCATTAGGAAACTGTAAAATCATTTGCCTTAAGTGGTTTGCCACTTTAATAGTGATGAAATTTTCTTTAATTCGATCACCAAACCACTGCCTTGATCTCCCTCACCTCAGTGATGCAGCAATTCTGCCAAGGACAGCTCAGAGCAGCCAGTGCCAGACTGGTTGAGATAATCAGATTATTAATGGTGACTTTTCCTCTTCCTATCCTCTAGGAAGATGGACACTTTTCACTCCTCCTACTCAATTCTTCTGGGTTTTTTTTTCTTTCTTGCTTTCTTTTTTTTCTGTTGTTTCTTTTTTTTTTTTTTTTTTTTCCCAACCAATTTACTCACCAGGCCACCATCCTGCAATTTAATTTCTAAAAGCTCTTTTAATTAGCATGAGGTCAGCCATGTCAGCTTCTTTCAACAATTCCTTTTGCACATTAGGAAGGAAAAGTAACAGAAAAACACACAGGACTGTTAGCCCGGCAGTTTGGTTGGGGTTTTTTTTTTAATACTTTCAAGCAGTACAATGTACCTTATTTAACTTTTAAAATATTAACAGCTTTACATATATTTCCCAAAGGCGCTGTATCAAAAGCTACAATCTAAACAGGATAAAGTCTAAATCCTTTTGATACCCACACTCAGGCATATTGCAGCTGAATTTTAATGCCTGGGCTCTCTTTCCAGGGCAGTTTCCAGGTGGTTTGCTGGTGATGTGTGGCACGTGGAAGATCGACGGTGACAATTAGGAAGCTGGATGAGAGGGAAGATCATTTCAGCCCCTGCTGGCTTTGTGAATGGCACTGGAGCTGTTTTGGTGATTTAATTTGGGTAAACTCCAGTCAATTTGTCCTGCAGGGCACAGGAAGAGGGAATGTGTAAGGACGGAGGCAGAGGGGAAACCTTTCCTCTGTACTTACACACAGCCTCAAGTTGTGCCAGGAAATGCTGAGTTTGGATATTAGGAGAAAATTCTTCACTGGAAGGGTAGAACAGGCTGCCCAAGGAAATGGTGGAATCGCCATCCTTGGAGGGGTTCAAACACACGGGGATGTGGCACAAAGGGACGTGGCACGGTGCTGACTCTGGCAGTGCTGGGTTAAAAGTTGGATTTGAGAGCTTAGAGGGCTTTTCCAGCCTCAATAAATTTCTGATCCCATAATTCTGTGGATGCCAGGCTGGAATCTCACATCTTAGAGGAGGAGAGATGATCCCTCCATTGGTGCCGTCTCTGTGGAGACTCTACAACAGTTTTGTGAAGTTTTGCTGTAATAAGGAACCTCTGTGCTTAAACTTGCAGAGAACTACGTCCAGATGTATTTTCTAATTCACATTCCTGATTTTAAATGAACTTTATTTTTTCCTCATTTTAAACCAATGCAATTTCCCCTTTTCAATTTTCTCCCATTGGCTGTACTTTACGGATGTGTTTGCTTCTTGTCCTGAGTACACTCTTTGATTGCCAAGGCTGCCATGCCCCCGTGACTCACAGATAATTTTACAAAAAAACAGAGCTGACTAGCTTTTAACCCTGTGGCACATGAAAGTGAATGGAGAAATAAACAGAGAACAAAAAAATCCCCATCAGTTCCACCCTAAGAAATCAGAGAGGCGAAGGATCAGCGAAATGCACATCACAGCCTTTCAGATAAAGAAACCCTTAAATTGCTGCTGCAGCTTCTCTGTTGTACTTTGCTTTTTTCCCTTGTGAACTGAAATGCTGAAACCACAAGAGGGAGCAGAGACAGGGACAGTTTTCCTCTTTGCTTTGTGATTTTCCTTTCCTCTTCCATGGATGGACTTGGCTGAAGTCAAGAATTAAATAGAAAAGCAACTGTTGAGCTGCAGGAGATATTGGAAGTCCTCAACCATTTGCTCCATATTGTTCTGCTCAGAGGGAGATTTCATCTCTCATAGCTGTATCAACAGCCATAGAGTTATTGGTATTGGCTAACAAAATTTATATTTGTGAATTTGGACTGATATTGAGCGGGCTTAGCTCCAACAGGTTCATGTGAACATCTCTCCCTCTACACTCATTAATATCCACATGTGCAAACTGGTGCACTAAATCTAATTTTATTTAATTTATCCAAGAAGTAGATAACCTAAACCCATTACATTTCAATTTGGCTTGTTTATTCACCTGTTTAAGATGCATGGAGATGACATACAAAGATAGTTAAGATTAATGAGTAGCTGATTAGTAGTTGAGTTCGCTTATGGAAACAAAGCACCTGAAAATAATTGCAGCAGGAAACTCATAAAATTTATTTTAATTGGAATGGGATGGTTTTGTTTGTTTTTGTAAAGGCTAAATTGCTTACAAAGCCATTTCCCTTGTGCCACTGAAATAGTACACAAAAGTGACCTTAATTCAAGAGGACATGGGAGCCACAGAAGTCAGAAGTTATTTTGGTGAGTTTTTCATTTGGTATTAAAAATATTTTTATTTTGGAAAGCATTTAAACATCACCTCAGCTTTAGGTATCTCCTTATAAAAATATCTTTATTTTGGAAAGCATTTAAACATCACCTCAGCTTTAGGTATCTCCTTATCTTTGCAATCCTGAATTTTGGCCAGAGAGAAATGTAAGCACAACAGCAGTCAAGTGGCTCAGATACTTTTTCAGTTGATGTGAATAAACATCAGGTCATAAAGAAAAGCAAAGTACAGCTTATTTAAATTAATGGGTAACACTGAAATTTTACAAAATGGGTACCAGGTCACCAAGGGGTAACTTTAAGATGGTGAATAGAAAAAAGTTTCCAAATGTAAGATGAAATGAGAATATTACAAAAATGCAATTGGGAAAAATGGGCTGCAAAAAATAATCGTCTGCAGGAAAAAGAACTTGAGAAAATGGTGATAGAACAATTGCCTCTGATAGCAGCAAAATGGGCCCAGTGTCCTAAAAGGTGTCTTCCAAGCAATTCCCAAGGGCCTTGGGAAACACCCTTTTGTATCACCCACATTTCACATTTTTTTTCTAGGAGGAATTACTTGTGGACAAACTACTCCTTAATTTCCTCCTACCAAACTGCATCTCTGCTTTGTGAGTGCTCCTAATGATTCCTGTGTCTCTGTTGAGCAAGGAAGATCTTGGGCTGACAGTTCCAAATTCTCCATTTGTGGTGATTTGTATGCATGACAAAGAAAATCAGTGAGAAAGTCACTTCTTTTCCTGATGATTTTTAAAACCATTCCTAAAAGCGTTGCTGGCAGACACAGCCTGTCAGTGTTGGCCAACTCAGAGACCACTCATCCTGTGGATCATTTCTCACTTTTGTTCTTTGGGAGATGTGTTCTGAGAGGCCCCATGTCTCTGCACAATGAGAGAAACAGTAAATAGGTGGTTGGAAAACTTTGATTTTTTTTTTTTTTTTATTTTTTTTTTTTTCTCCTTTCAATTCTTCTTCTTGGTTCTTGCAGTGAAATATGATTCAGCAGCCCATGGTGGTTTAATCCACACAAAGCCTCAGGATGGATTTAGTTCCTTTGCACCAGAGAGATTCCTACTCTGAGCTGGAACACAACAAACTGTGCTCACACCAGTAGTTTCACTTAAAATAAATAAAAAACTCTTGGAGTTTACAGCCTCTCCTCTCCTTTTAATTTCATTTCTCCATTCAAAACTTGTATTCTTGCTTTTTGCTGGTACAGGACCAATTTTCCTCAGCAGGCTGATGGACACACAATTTACTAAACCAGAATCCTCTAAAAATTCTCTTTCCTTTCTTCACAGTCACAACAACCACCACTTGTTTGGCTTCACAGAGGCTTTGCTTCCATAATTGCTGTTCCAGCCTAATGGGCATTGAATCCCCCTGGTCCTTGGGTCAGTTTGATGACGTTCCAATGGAGCAAGTGCCGTTTCCTAAGAGAAATTTCATTTTCATTCCCAGTAGGGCTGGGTTTCTAACCTCTCAGGAGTGATGTCCAGTGATTATTAATGGTGAGTTATCATCTTGAAAGAAAAAGGAATGGTTTAATATGGAAAAGATGGCATGGTCTAGTAAATAAATCAGGCACTGATGAGGCAAAGACATAATGCTACTTTTCCTTTTTTTTTTTCTTTCTTTTTTTTTTTGTTTGTTTTGTTTTGTTGTAGTTGTTTCTTCAGTCAGCTGTTGAATGTTTCCCAATGTAGGTGAGATTATTCCCTCATAAAGAATTGTCACTGTTAAGCAGCCTCTGTTTCTAAAATCTTAAATCCTAACCCTCTACCCCACATCAATTCTGGACATATAAACATTCCTCTGAGAGCCCTTGGCCATAATTTACACTTTGTGAATTTTTTGAAACATTTGGAGCCATGAGAAGAGCTCATCAGAAGCAGTTGGGGACATCACCTTTTGTTAATTCAGAAACCACACCCAGAACACCCAAATTATCAGTAGGAATTTATCCAGACTGGTTCTTGACAGGATGTTTTGATATCAACTTGTGCTCTGACAGCTTTGGCAATTCCCAGATCAGTGTGCAAATGGAATTAACAACAATAAAGGGTGTGGGATGACACATCTCCTTCTGAAAGAATCAGCTGTATTCAGGCTAATTATTTCTGTGATAAAAGTCAATTTTGATAAGGATCCTAAAGGAAGAGAAAGTAGATACACCCAGTAGCTTTTTGTGGGTAGCAGACATCATGACAAAAAATTGAATTGTGGGCAAATAAAGTCAAGATGAACCAATTTTCTGAACCAGGAACACAAATTAAACAGTATCCATGCCAAAAGAAAGGAGAAAAAGAATATGCAATTTAAGTTCTTTCAGAACTGATATGGGAAAGTAGATGAAAAGCTAATAATGTATTTTATTTTCTTCATAAATCTCTCAAATATATCCGTTATCATTAACCTGGTGCAAGAATATTTTTCCTGAATATTTGGAAAACCTGAATTGGGAATGGAAGGAGGCTGGGGCACTGTGACATACCTTAATTTAAAAGTTACCTTGATTTTAAATGTAATCATGGAGAACTGACAATTTCATGTCTGCTGTTTTAGGGAGAATTGGGAATGTTGGCTTAGGCTCTCCTCTTTAAAGAGAAGGTGACTCAACAGAGAGGCAGAGGTTTAAAACTCTGCTGAAAACTTAAAAATCAGGAGGTCAGACATGAATCAGATGAGGAAATTTGCACTGCCAGTCAGCAAGCCATGCTGGAATGGCAAAATTATAAGTATCATAATTTTAATATGATGAGCACTTTTTGCCAGAGGCAAAAGAAAAAGTGCAGAGCTGGAGGATAAATCTGGAGATGGAAAAAAAAAAAAAAAAAAAAAAAATCAGAGGAAAACCAGTTAAAAAAAAAAAAAAAAAAAAAAAAAAAAAAAAAAAGAAATAATGAATGAGGAGGATTCAAAAGTAAATTAATTAATAGAAATTCTTTTCTATTGGATTGTCATGAAAGTTAGACAGAGCTAAATCTAAGATAATCAAAATTTTCTGAAAGGAAGAGAAATAAACACTACCAGTGATAAACAGTCACCCCCTTTTTTTCCTCCCTAAAGCTTCTCTTTGCCTGGTGATGCCTCCATGATCTTGTAGCATCCTCTGCTGTCTCACTACTCTCAACCCCACTCACAACACCAAAACTGTGTCTTTCTAAAAAAAATCCAGCATTTTGTGGTTCTCTCAAAGTACCTGCTTCCCACTCCACCTGTAAAGCCACAAAGGTTCTATCAGTCCAGTTTCAGAGTAGCCTCAAACCAGCACTTCTTCATCCTGGAAACAATCCCCTCAATCTTCCCAAACAATGCAATTTTCCATCTCTAAATCCAGCCAAGAGAAGACTAACAGGATTTCAGGTGAGGGTGTTGAAAAGGGTCTCCTGAACTTATCAAAGT
>CM019217.1:5133173-5144070 GCA_009741485.1 Malurus cyaneus samueli | reverse complement strand
ATTCTTCTTTTGTCTTTGGAAGTGCAGACTGTGATTTGAGGGTAAGATTGGATCTTCCAGTGAAAAAAAAATGGGTAAAAAACCATCCCTGATGGCTTTGTATCCAGCACAATAACTGTGGCCATGAAAAGATCAGGAAAATTTGGAAGCCTCTTTTGTATTTCTTTCCTTAAAAATTTCATCAAAGCTGACAGAACCCAGTGAAATGTGTTAGTTTTAACAGACCAACACGTTTTATTGAAGATATTCTGGAAGTTCTACTTCTGAGATGGTAGAAGAGGAAAAAAAAAAGACATTTTCTCTTTGAAAAAGGTAATTATACATTATACTTTTCAATTCATTGTTCTTTGAAAATGATGTAATTCTTCTGGGGAGGGCTTTCTGAATTATGGTCTTCATTTTAGCATAATGGAAACTAAACTGCTCACTGTTCAACTCAAAGGGATTGGGAGGCTGTTTCCTAGGGAACGGGAAAGAAAGGGTTTGGGTGTCTTTTAAAATGTAAAATGTACACATTTGCACTGTGTTATAGTCACATGGTGAAAAGATGTGCATAGATAGTGTAATTACTGTTGGAAATGCCAAAAAAAAATGGCATGCAGGTTTCCTGGAAAACCTCAAAACCTTCCTTATTCCAGAACCTGAAAGTTAATTTTTCTTCCAAGAGTTAAAATTTATGAAGGACTGGAACTGAAGCCCTGGTGGAAGGAAAAAAAAAACCAAAAAAAACCAAAAAACAAACCAAAACATCCAAAAGGCCTCCTTCCTTAAAATAGAAACAACAGAACTGGTCTTCAGAGAGTGTCTGGATATTTCAGGCAGAGTAGCATTGATGTGCAGCAGAAGAGAAGGCTCCCTGGTGGTCTGGGCTTGATGCAAGAAGGGAAAAGTGGGAGAAAACAGCAGAAAAGGAGAGAAGCAGAAGAGGGAAAAACTTCAGGGAGTCAGGCTGGTGCTCCTGCTGCTGTCAGGGAAGGATGGGTGAAGGCAGAGATTCCTCAATAGAGCATTCCTTTAGGAACAAACACTTTCCAGCTTGTCACAACTCCTGTCTCAGGGGCAGCAACAGCTGCCAGGAAAATCCTCCAGAGCTCTGGGGTGAGAAAAGAGAGAGCAGAGCCCATGGCAGCTCCTGCTGTGCCTCTGCCTCAGGCCTGACTTTGATCTGCACCCAAAAGTGTGCTGCCTGTCATCAGAATTAGCACAAAATAAACCAGGGTGTTGAGGCACAAACCTGTGAGGAATGGTCACAACAAAACCTGCAAAGGGGTTTCTGCTCCTGCAGCGATCTCAGAGATTTCCAGCTCCACCTCATTTTTACAGAAAAGGCACACCAGATATCATTTTATCTTTCCTCAAGAGCAGAAATCATAGAATCAAAGATTGGTTTGTGTTGGAAGGGATCCTAAAGTCCACTCAGTTCCAACCCTCTGACACAGGCAGGGACATCTTCAACTATCCCAGGTTGTTCCAAGTCCCATTCCAAGCCCTTGGACACTTCCAATGTTCCAAGAACAGCCACAGCTTCTCTGTGCACCCCATTCCAGGGTCTCACATCCTCACAGGGAAGAATTTCTTCCCAATATCCAATCCTGAATGTCGTCATCTCCCTCCTTGGTCATTGCTGGTTAAAGCTCTCCTCATCAGGAGATGGCAAAGATGTTTTTGTTCCACTAAGCCAGATGGAACTTTTCTCATTCTAGAAATTGTTTCCCTGGGATAGGGAATGCCCCCAGCCCTGGCTCTGTTCCATCCTGACACCAAACACGTCACTGATCCCAGGTTTGTTAGGCTATGGGGAAATAACCCAGCTTACAAATCAGCATTAGAGCTGCACTTAAGGTGAGAAAATGCCTGATTAGACACTATTCCTTGATTATGAAATGGAGCTCTAGGAGCTATGAAAGCCAAGCAGCGTTAACTTAAATGGATTTGTCTTGAAGCAGGCAAATCAGTGAATAGGAGAAATTAAAAATCTAATTTAAATCCTAGGATATCTCATAATTTACTTTGGGATTCTCATGAGGAATTCTTGGTCTTGTTAGTACCATATTTAGTAGAAGAAGCTGTTGATATCTCAAACTACAAAAGGATTTGAGAAACCTATTAAGAAAAAAAAAAAAAAAACCACCAAATAATTTAATCTTTTTCTGTGCTTTGTAATATCGTCTCTGTTGAGACCAAACTGAGTTGGTCTCAGTTACAATGGTGTGTTGAAATACAAGTAACAGTGAGATATTGCTGGAACAGTAACAACATTTCAGCTTCATTTTGGTTCTGGAAAAAAATGCTGATAAATAGATACTCATATAGGCAACTATTCAAGATATCAGCTTGAAACTTGAACGACAGCATCAATTCTCTCTTTTACACAAAGATATATGGCCTTGACATATCCCTCTTTTATATGTAAAAGAAATAGAGATTGGTGCAATTGTGTAAATGTTTGAGCATTTCATCCTATGAAGTGACCATGTTTAAATAGTTCCAGGAAATAGGAATATTTAGTATTCTTTTTATTTTTTTTTTTTTCATTAGTGAATCTTTTGTCAGCCAAACATATCAGCATCCTCCATTCTAATATCCAACTTCACATGTTGTAAAGCTAATTCTAAGGTTCCAGTTAGCCTCTTCCTCTTTTTTTCTTTTATGTAGCTCAGGAATGGATTTCCAGAACCATCTGCTGTTGCCCCTGTGGGGTGGGACATCCTTTAATGGGATCTCCAGGAGATTAATGGGTTCCTGGCAGTCTCTGATGCCAAGCCAAACAAATCCTCGTGGTATCTCCCCATCAGTCAGAAGCGTTTTTGGCTTTCCCTCAGTGCCCAGATCTGCTCCTCATCTTTTGGGATTAATTCAGCCCCACTGCTTAGATCTCAGCAGCAGGGACCCGAATCCCCTGCCTTGTGCAGACTTTCAGAACATCCTTAAGTTTTCCTGTGATTCAGATCCTTCCCTGTAACATGGAATTTTACAGTGTAAGTGGAGGGCAGGAGCTTAAGGACAAATGAAAGAGAATTGAGAACTCAGCCACAGGAACATCTGTGAGAACCACACTGAATGGGGGCATTTTTGCCAAGATACAGCACAACAGGGAGCTGGGAAGTGCATGAGAATTTGCTTTAAGGCCTTCAGACATATTAAAAAAAATTTAAAAAATATGAAGAAACACTAAAAAGGGAGACTCAGTGCATTCTGACAATTATTCAAAATTTTCCTCTCCTGTGAGAAGCAGTTGAGGGTGGGAGTGAAAGCAGCCAAGAAGGAATTAGGGTGTTACAGACCAAAATTTTGTCTCCATTAAATGGCCCTGGATTAGAAATGGCCTTTCAGGTAAATTCAGTGCCAGGAGAGTGAATTCTGGGTTATCTACCAGGCAACACCACAGCCCTGCAGCAGGTCTAGTGTCTCAAATCTGGTGCTTCAAAAACTGAAATGTTCCTTTGCTCCTCTGCATTGAAGTAGATCATGTGTGCTGTTTTTTTTTGGGTGATGAGAGGTGGAATTGCTTTTAAAAATTCTTAATTGAGAGGAGCAAATCCCACAAGAAGCAATGGAATCTTCTGGGTTGCTCAGGTTCAGCACCCAAAAATTAGTTTGATGATAAATCTCGTTGAACTCAAGAGGGATGATTTCCATAACTTTGAGGAGCTTTTGTTGTCTATGAAATTCTTAATGCAAGCTAAATATTGCATTGTTTTTATTTTGTGGTAACATTGAGTATGATCCCACTGTTTTCATATCCAGACTTATTTGTAAAGTCAGTCTCTAGCCAGTCTTGCAGAATGAAAATGTGATTATTTTTGCTGTTGTTATTTATCTTAATATAAAAATAGTGGAGAAATTGTGTAAAATAGAATTTGAGAGAATAATTAAAGAAAAAGCCTATCAATATATTTATTTGACCAACCATACTGAGGTAGCAATGCCTCACACAATAGAAATCTCTCGGAGGAACAACAGCTTTTAAAATGTTCCCCTGTGCTGTAGGGATGAGAAACGGATCAGCAAGTCCACAAAATCTCCTTTATTTAAAAATTACTTAGGAGAAAGGAATCTGTGAGGAGCTGGATTCGCCAAGCCCCAGTGAGGGAATGCAAATTTGCACGCTAGGATTATTCCCTCTCCTCCTGGAGAAAAATTAGTATTTAGGACAAAAAGAAAAAAAAAAAGGCAGCAAACCTTGCTAGTTAATCTCAGCAACCACTAAACAAAATCCAGTTGCCACCAATGGGCTCCCACTGTGCTTTAAAGGCTTTGGCCATGCCTTTAAAAAGCAGCAATTTCTGGCAGTCTGCTCCAGCTCGAGCTGAAGTTGCTCAGGGCAACAACGTCTGAGTAAAGGGCGATGTCTGCCTGATCTTTGTGTGTAATAAAGGATGTCAGAGCAGATTATTGCTGCTGTCCCTTGCAGCTCTCACACCTCAGAAATGACACACTTGCCTCACCAGACGCTCAGACATGTGCCCTGGTTGGTTTTCTTTTTTTTTTTGGTTTCTCGCTGGGGGCATCAAGTTACTGATGCAGCTCCAGCTGAGCAGTTGCATAAGCAGAGCAGCTGGCAAAGAGTGAGAGTGTAAGTGATGCTGCTTCCTGAGGGTTTGGTGGTCACAGAAGGTAACAGCATCCCTCCATCACTTTCTTTGGGCGTTTTTGGTCCTGGTTCAGCTTCTAGGGCAGGGAAAAATGACAACAGGTGGCTTAGATCCTTAGTTTAGATGAATAATTGATGGGGTGTAGAAGAAATCATCAATACCAAGGGGACAATTATTTTTTTAACCCTGGTAAATTGATATGAATGCATGATTTGAGGGTACATTTATAAATACAAGAGATCAAGGACATTCTAGCCCTAAACTCTTACTTGTTTTGGAGGAGAAGACAATTTATGCAGTTTCCAATAGCCTGGACTGTCCTCTGGGCAAAATCTGGTTCAGCCCTTGGTTGCCACTGCAGCAATGCCTTTTTTCCTCAGAACCATGGAATACTCATGGGCTGTGTCAGTTCAGACTGAGCAGAATCATCCCAGCAGTGAGGAGAAAATGAAATGTTTGTGAGAGCTCAGGTTTCCTGGGCTGGTTGATCTCTGCTCTGCTGTTAAATGGACTGATCTTACCAACATTGCAGGAAATTCTGGGGGTGCCAGGGGTCCTGGCATTGCTGACACCGTGTTTTGTCTCATATTCTCTTGGGATTAGGAAAATTCTCATTCTCTGGGGTGTGTCAGCTCTCTCAAGGGCTGCCTGGACCCATTCCCAGTCCCTCAGCATGGAGCTGGATGGGAGCTGTGCCTGCTCCAGCCAGGCCAAGCTGCCAGAAGGTTTTACAGAGGGACAATTCTCCATCTGGACTAATTTAAAGCTGGCAAAATGTGTGAAGTTTTATGAAAAAAAAAAAAACAAGGAGAAAGGCTCTCGCAGGTTATCCCAAATTGTATTTGCATGTGGATTCCCTGTAATTTTGTACACAAAGTCAAGGGAAGAGATTTCTCTGTAAGTAGCTGCCAATAAAAAAGTAAAGGCTAAAAGTAGTAAGAAAATCCTCACACTTTCTGAAGGACAAAATTGATTTTGAAGGCAGTGTTCCCACTCTTCAAAAAGATTCCCTGATGGCATTTAATTCATCCTCAAACCCAGGGAATGACCTTTAAGTGGACACATTTTAGAAAATTTTTATTCTTGAGCCCCAGCCTGCAAAGAGGAACTGCTAGACATAAATGTGAGACTTCATGCTTTTTCTGAATGCAATTAGATCCATTGCCCAAAATTCTAGTTTGTTTTGGTGTTCTAATACTGAATTTTTGAAATGAAGCCTAAAATGTTGATGCCTGATATCTAGGCATGCTAGTAAAGTCTGTTAGAGAATTTTTAAATCTTAGTCTTCGCTTACCCTTTAGTCTTTTTCTGGTGTGGGTCATGAAAAAAGGAGTGAATTCAAAATAATGCCAATGTTTCAACAGATGGAATTTAATTTAGACCCTAAATGCTGTCACAGAGCTGACACTGCAGGCTTTTTCCTTGTCTGTACACACAAATACAGGTGTAGAAGTAGACCCAGATGTTTCCACGTGCTGGGGTTGTGTTTTCAGGTGAGTGGAAGGCTGGCAGATCTTTAGCAGTTTCAGGGCAAGACAAATCAGGGTCTGTCACTGTGTGGTTTTGTGCACCTGTGCAGTTGGTTTAACCTCACACAGATCTGCTTTATCTGCTGGCCTGGTTTTCCATCACCACAGCTTTTACAGTGGTGGAAAGCTTAAAAAATGTCTGTGAGGGAAACCACTGGAAGTTCAAAACATTTCATTTCATTAATTCATTTCATTTCATTTCATGATCTTTATTTTCAGAGCACCTGGGTTCAAGCTGGGATGAGCTTATGTCCCAGAAGGGCTCTTTATTTGTACATGACATGTATTAAATTCTTCTTTATTTGTACGTGACATGTAAATAAATATGTATATGACATATTTTAAGTTCTTCTGATTAGTTGCTGCAACACCACTGATGTCTCATACCTACAAAAGAAGTCAGCTGCAAGATTTTAGTCTTAAGTTTTTTCCAAAGCCTGGAAATGTTTGACAATATACTAGACAAATATTTTATTCTATCTTTTCTTTTAGCAGTATAGGGGACAAGTTTTGCATTTCTCTATATTTGTTTTCGTTTCTCTTTTGCTTTTGCTCTCTCTCCTTTTATTCAATCAAGGTAGGCGGGTGGTTTCAGCTTTTTGGAAAATTTCAGAAGGCAACAAATAACTGGGAGCTTTGCCAATTTTTAACCCCACATTTCAGATGCTGACAAAACACATCAGCAAAGCAGCATAAGGGGAACCAGGAGAGAAACCTGATGTGACACGAGGTGGCTGTTTTTAAAGCATGAATGCATCAGAGGAAATGTGTGTTTTGTCCAACAGAAAGCAATAGCACGGCTCTTTCCACAGCAGCTGCAATGAAAAATTACGAGGGTTCTCTGCTCTCATATTTCAGATAATTACCTGATCACCAGCTGAAATCAGTCAGAAAGCTCCCCCAGGGGTGTATTATTGTCCAGTTAGATGTATTTTGGGGTTTTACAGTCTTTTTTGAAGCATTCAGTGTGGGCCACAATCTGAGGATGTGCCATTGCTCTGCTCTCAAACAGCAATTCTCGTGTTTGAGGGAGGGAAATCATGGGTGAGGTTTAATGAGGCAGAAGGAAAGAATTTCTACCCTTGGAAAATGATTTGTTCAGGGTCACATTTTCCTAGTTGTCCACCTCCCTCCTGCCTGAAGTGCTCAGTGATTGGATTCTGGATAAGCAAAGTGAGATGCTGTTGTTGTGTCCAGGCAGAAGGGAGGGCAGAGCCACTCAATTAATTGCAGCCCACGGTAATTAATCCCATCTCTTTCAGCAGGGACCACCTTCATTCTGGCCAGGGAGACATCAGAGAAGTGACAGGACTGCTGAAGAACTGGATAATGCTAAACCTGCTTTGTCTTTCATTCCCAGATATAAGAAAGGGTTATTTTGGTGGTTGAAACAGAAAATGTCAGAGCACGCCAGTGTAACACCCTTCCCTTTCCTGCAGCCACAAACATTGTTCACCCTCCACAGCCACACAGAAAAATAAAATTAAAAACCTGCTTCAGGTGTGATGTAATGTATCCCCTGAGAATAAATCATTGCAGGAAATGTTGTTGAAGGTAAAAGTGAGAGGAAAAACTAACCAGCACTACCTTCTTATGCAGCTTTGGTCATTGCTGTGAAGTTCCCTTGGAAAGACAAAACCAGCTGGAGAGCTGGAAAATGGTGAGAGGAGAGAAAATTTCCCCAAAATCCAACCCTCTCTGAAAGCTCACTGCCCCTTGCAGGAAAAATTCACCATCACTGCAATACTTGACCCCATGACATCACAGCTGGCAGGAAAAATTCCTGCAACATCCCCCTGCATTTCCAGAATCACCACTCTGCTGTGGGGGAGCTGAGCTCTGAGGTTATCCTGGGAAAACCAACATTTTCCAGGTGTAACTAAAGCTAAGGTAGGTGAAAAAATTGTATTGGTTGGAAATTGAAAATTGCACTGAGGTTTTTGACTTCTGAAGATAATTTTCCAGGCATTTAGTTTGAAAGAACTTCAAAAAATTACTTGGAAAAAAAAAGGCAGCAAGAACAGATACTGGTTTTGTTCCACAGCAGTTTTCAGTCCATTCCAAGGGACTGTGTCATGATCACCTCTGAAAGTGAGGGAGACATTTGATATTATTTTTTATCAACTTAAATTTTTCTATATGCTTTTATAGGTTTCATATTGTTTATTAATATACCTAAGTCCTCTACTGAAATCAGAGAGCAGGACCTAATGGATTGTGAGGGAGAATTTCAACTCCACCCAAAAAACTTCCAGGCAAGATTATTTTGAATGTGGTAGAAAAAATTTCTTTTTGTTTTGTGAATAAGAAACACAGAACTGAAAAAAATCTCTCAGTCTTTACCTACTGTGAAGAAACCATCAGGTCAAAATAGAATCCAGTTCTGTCTCTTATTATATAATTGTTCCTGATTGCCATCTTCTGTATGCTTAAATGCTAAGTAAATATTTATAGCACATATTTAGCTGGTTTTATTAAAATTGTTGGAATTGTCTATTCCATTCAGCAATGCCTTAGTTCAGAGTCTTTATTGCAGAACTCTCTTTTTAAGCAAGTAGACAATATAACAGAATTCTGCTCCTGCATAATCCATAAGTTTTTTAATACAAACCACTTTTGTCTTTAGGAAGAACTAATTTGTCCTCAGCAAACAATGCCTCCACCATGCAGACAGATGGAAACATTTGGAGCAAAAAGAAATGTAGAAATTCAGATTGGTTGACGGCTGGAAAAGGTCATTTTGTTGATTTTCATCAGGGAACAGAAGAACCTCGAAGAGTGAGGGCTGAGTTGTTAAACTGCTTCTGAGAATCATCAACAGCTTTGTTTGGTTCTTTCCAAAAGTGCTCATTTTGCTCCCTTACAGCACAGAAAGATGCATCAGGTAGTTCCAGAAAAAAAAAAAAAAAAAAAAAAAAAAGAAAAAAGAAAAAGAAAAAAAAAAAAAAAGACCAAAAATCCTTGCTCTAAAACTGTTTGTAATCCATAATTATGTGTAATTTATGGGAAGCAGGAGCATTTTGCAGCTCCTTTGTCTGAGTTTCTTCAGTGGGAAAAGCTGCTGAATCTCCTCTGTCTTGGTCCCCATGAGAAGAAATAAAATTTACAGAATCACATCTCTCACTTCTGAGCCCATCACCGGCCAGGTCTGGGGTCTGGCCCAAGTTTGGCACCAGGAATGAAACTCATTGAACCTAAAAAATGTACAATGTGAATTTACAGCTCATCCAGTGTTAGACTGGGCTGCTGGCAAGGAAGGCAGGAAGGGGACTGGGACCCTTTTTTTACAGCACCCTGAGGCACCCCAACCTCAAACCACGTTGGGGCTGCAGCCTCTGGGTCAGCAGGAGATATCTACACCCTTTATCTCAAATAAATTAGCATCAAATAGCTTCTGCCTCTCTGGATTAGGTGTCTCAGCATCCATTTGTTAGACTAAACACCTCAGTTTGAGCTCAGCCTGAAGGGCTGATGCAGGAAGCCATTCCATCTTGGGAATAAATTGTTGGTCTAGTGATTAAAACATTGGGCTAATTGCTGCAAACTTCTCCCTGCCCATCAGTACAGATTTTGGGAGTAATGCAGTTCTGTGCTGGTCATTCCATTATTTTCTTTTTGCCTCTCACTTAAAGGAGAGATGGAAAAATGGGCATTAAAAAAAAAAAAAAAAAATCAACAGTGCTGAAACCTTTGTAATTTTATATAGTGCTCTGTACGGATATGTAGATCTGCTGAAGATATTGTCTGCATCATTTTCATTCAGCTAGAATGCTGGATATTATCTATTAAAGTTCAAGGTAAATAATAAAAAATCTAGGTAGTTTCCTGTCTGTTAGCAAATAGTGACTTGAATTTACCTATGAATGCACTTTAACCCAGCAATTTGTCCATGATCCTTTCAAAATTACTTAAAACACATGGATCTAGAGAAATTAAAAAAAAAAAAAAAAAAAAAAAATAAAAAGAGGAGAGGGACATAGAAAAAGAATCTCATAGGTACTTTGATTTAATAAAATCAAATCTCCTCCACTTTATTTAATTCATGTGCATTCTCTGTTTCATAGCCCTAAGAGTATATTAAAAAGATGAACAGATGTCCTGCTAGATTTTTTTTTAATAGAAGAGTAAAAAGCCTAGGATACAAATGGGACATCTTAGTCTTTGTATTAACTAGCAGTTTAACATCACCTGGAATTTGTCTGTTCAGTTCAGCTTCTCCGGCCAGAGGAGTCTGTGGATTGATTATACAGGTCCTCTGGCTTGAAAAATACAACTGTCATATCCAGAGCTTCCTCCTGGATTATTTTATTATGGTTTGAAATTGTGCCCTACAGAGGCTTCCTAAACAGTGCTGGTTGGAGAGACAGATCTGGGAAATGCTGAAGACAAGTCATTAAAACACCATTTTCCAATGAACTGAGCTGATTACGATTATCTAGGTCTCAGGAACACCAACTTTATTCTGCACAAACTCGCAAAGTATGAGGTAGGAAAAATATAAAAAAATAAAAAAAGCGAATGTCAGGGATTTAACATTTGGTTTTTTCTTCTTTTATTGGTTTTTTTTTCTTTATTTTTTCTCACAAAGTATTTCCTCACAACTTCAGTTTCATTTAAGTCATGTATTTATCTATTGTCTCATCACAAACCAAATCAGGATGCTGTGACCTATTCGTCATCCGGTTGCCCTGTCCACATCAAATTAAAAAAACAACTTAGCGCCCTCTGCTCCATGCTGCAGAAACAGAGAAACAGCCAAAACTGCAGTGGCAA
>CM019217.1:5050739-5130179 GCA_009741485.1 Malurus cyaneus samueli | reverse complement strand
CAGAAATCTCCAAGGATGGAGTTCAACAGCTTCTCTTGGAAACCTGTTCAGTGCTTGGTAGGAAGTGATTGCTCAATGTGCACTTTGAACCTCCCAAAATAGCCTTGGTCCCACTGCCAACCATAATGGAAAAAATGTGGGTTGTTTTTTTTGTTTTTTTTTTTTTTTCTTAGTTTGCAGCTAGTCTCCAGTAGTCCAACCAAAAAACAAAAATAGACAAACAAGCAAAAACAAACAAATCCCACCAACCCCCCCAATAAATCCCCAAAAAACAAAAAACCAAAAAACACAAAAAACCCCAAAACCAAACAAAACCAACAACAATTTAAATAAAAAGGAAAAACACCCAAAACAACAAAAAATGCATCAAAACAAAACAATAAACCTCAAAACAAAATAACCCACCCAGAAATGGAAAGAAGCACTGGAATTGTGAAAAATCACTAAAAATTGTGGAAAGAAGCACCAAATTGTGAAAAATCACCAAAAATTGAACGTCTATACGTACAATCATTAGATCATTCCCTCAGTACCTCCTTCACATGGGCTCCCCCACCAAATGTACCTGGAAAGAACATTTTCCAGGTCTGTCACAACAATCTTTGTGACATTTCACCTGTACAACCTTGCCAAGGCAAGGTTTACTGTGCACTTACCAAAAAAAAAAGTGATTTGCAGACTTGCTGCTTGCCTGGTATATGCAATATTTATTTATTAGTGTTTTGATTTATAAGACTTATATAAGAAAGTACATTTTCCAGGCTCTAGGAGATTCTGCTGTAAATTAGAAATACAGTCACATAAAAATAGTCAAGTTATTGCTCCTCCCTGAAAAGTAAAAAAAAAAAAAAAAAAATACACCCAAAATTGAATGAAACTTTTGATTACTGTTCTGTCTCAGTTTATATAAAATACATTTGGGATGTTCAAAATCTCCCACAATTATGCAGAAATGGATGAGGCATTCCACAAGTTGCTCTGACTGTTGCAAAAATTGAGGTCGAGTGGGTCACCAGCAAAGAGCAGATTTTAATGATGTGGAATGGAATGGAAATGAATGAATGAAATTCTATTTTTATGGAATGCCTTGCCTGGGAAGGGGCCAAGGTTTAGCTGGTCACACTGAACCCAGGGGTGGCATTGAAAAGGGAAAGGTCCAGGGGCACTTTTGTATTTCTGTTCTCCAGCTCCTGGCATGGGTGCAGGTTTTGTTGATCCACGTTTGGTTGGGTTGTTGGCTCTGAAAGTTGAACTCTGATTTCTCCAGAGAGACAAAAACTGCAGCTGCTGTGGCCTGAGAGCCATGGGCTGCTGGCACAAATTCCTGCAAAAACTCCTGGGCAGGAATCTGGGATTTTGGGATGAATGTTGAGAGAAAGGGGAGTAGGGATGTTGCTTCTTCTCAGGGTCTGTGGTTAAGCTGTGGAAATCTCTGTCACAAAGTGCTATGCACAATAATAACACCCACTATTCCAGGGAAAATTAGACAATTTAACAGAAGGAAGATACCTGAGGGATATTTTTATGAATTAAAAAAAGGAATTTTATGGTTTATAAAGAACACCATGAGTTGCTCAAGGTGTCTGTACAGAGAGGGCTGCTGGAGGATAAGCAGGGGTTTGGGCAAGAAATCTTGGGCACACTCCTGGTAATTAGCTTTTCTAGGAATTAACTACAGGTCATTGATTGAAAGAGGCTTTTGGGGTGTGCTAACCTTGCTCTGATCCTGTGTTTTTCCTGTTTACCATCTCAGGTGCTTCTTCTGGAGCTGTAGAATCACAGAACCACAGTTTGGGTTGGAAGGGACCTTAGAAACCATCCCATTCCACTCCCCTGCCATGGACAGGGACAATTCCCACTATCCCAGGGTGCTCAGAGTCCAGGCAGAGCCCAAAGCTCCTCTGGATTAGGAATTACCCTAATTAGCAATTCCAGAGTCTGGGCACCAAAAACATAAATGGATGAAAAGCCACATAAAGAAAATATCAGTGAATGTCTCATTGAGCACTGAATGCTGAAGGGATCTTCACTCTCATTGGCCTCACCAGAGAAACCAGCACTGGTTTTAAAATCCTGACTTTTTAAAGCAGTCAGCCACTCAACATAACAGCTTTTAAAAATCTGCAGCTCAAGTATGGTTTCTTTGGCCATTTATTAGTGTGTTTTGTTTTGTTTTTTTTTGTTTTTTTTTTTAAATTTCAGATTGATTTTAAACAGAAATACACCAAAAGAAGGGAGAAACTCAGAATAGAACACAAAAGTTATCACTTGGGGTTTTGTATGGTTCTGGGCCCACAAATATCATCAGCTGATTTTCTGGAAGAAGGAAGATCTTAAATTTTCTCTCTGCCAAAACTAGGTTTGTTTAATCCCAAATGATTATATGCATGTAGGCTTTTCAAAACAGTTCCTGGAGCTATATTTTTCCACAGGAGAGATTTCCCTCTTTCACCACTTCTTGTTAAGGAGAAAGGAATAATTCCGTTTGCTCAAAAATTTTAAGAAAAAACCTGAAGCGGAGAATGAACTTGGAAGAATTTAGAAACATGGAAGTTTCTGAAAGATCCTGGTGACACCAACCTAAAGATTATTATTAGAAACCTTCATAAATTCCTATGATTTCACATCACAACCCATAACCTCAGGCAGGATGAACACATTCTCTAGAGTTCTGAGAAGATGTTCAAGTAGCATCTTGCTTTAAATGCCTTAGCAAGTTATAAGCAAATAAAAGCATGTTAGGAATAAAAAGAAAAGTCATTCAGCTTTTGTCATACTGGTCTTGGTAAATCCTGCCAGTTAATTAATTAAAAAAAACAAAAAAAACCAAAAAAAACCCAAACAAAACAAAAATCCCCCAAAACAACAAAAAAGAACCAAAACCAACAAAACAGATGACAAAAACCCACAAAACAACCAAAAGTGGAACAAAAAGCCCCAAAACAAAACTCAAGGAAATCTCTAAAACACACCCCCCCAACTAAAGCCCCCACAACTAAACAACACAAAAGTAAGTACGGAAAGAATATAAACAACAACATACAACAAACAAGACAAAAAAAACAACAAACAAAACAAAACAAAACAAAAAAACCCTAAAAACACACCCACCTGGAAATGGAAGGAAGGACAGAATTTTGAAAAATCACCACACATTGAAAGTATATACATATATATGTATATAGACACATGCACTTTTTCTTTCTTTCCCTTCTAAGTAATGAAATTTAATATAAACATCTTTTATATAAGAGAAGTTAAAGAAGTACTCAATTCTCAGTCTATCAAGGGCTCTATCACGGCAAAGTGATTTTTTTTTTTTTTTTTTGCCTAGCAAAAACACCCAAGCACATGAACAGAATAACCAATCGTTTACAAGTGACTGGAAGCAAAAACTGAACAGGTATGTCTAAAATATGGACAAAATTTAAATGGAGGGGATAATTCACCAGGGAAGCAGTTTGCCTTGGAGTATGGTGATTTTTTTTATGTAAAAATTGAGTGATTTTTTAGAAAGAATGTGTTGGGGTTTTTTTAGACAAACAAAGAAAAGTCTGGAAAATGGATTTGCCAAAATTAGTGGTGCCCTGGCTGAGCACCCAGAAGGCTCGGATGGGTGAGCGGAGATGCTGGAGTGCAAAGCAGGCTTGTGAAGGCTTGGCAAAGGAAAACAAAGCCAAGAATAAACCCCCAGGAATGTGATGGCTTTATTTATCCCTCCAAACACAAAGATAAATCTCATTATATTAAACTCTGCCCAGCTAGGAGTGATGCAGGACATGAGGAGTGTGAGGGTGACCCTCTCACAATATTTTGGTGTGAGAATGTTTGAGAGTCTCCCAGGGCAAATAATTGGGGCAGGATGGTGATTAAAATGCATCACCAGAGAGGGAGAAGTGTGATAATTACATTATGACAACCAAATCATATTTATCAAATCGTATTTTAATCAGTTAATTGTATATGGGGGAAATCTTCCTGCAGCTGTGGGGTGCAGGAAGGTGGGGGTTCATGTGGCTGATACCAACAGAGCAATTTCACCTCCTTTGGGTTCATGTGGCTGATACCGAGAAATTTCACCTCCTTTCTGTGCTTTCAGAGACATAAACACTGAGTCAGACTGTGCAGAGATGTTCGTGACCACTGGGAAAAGGGAAAAGGGAAAAGCAGCCAGCACAGGTTTGTTCACAGCATCACAGGATCACAGGGCAGCACAGGAAAATTGGATTGGGGAATAAATTCCTCTGAGTACTCCATCTGCCTCAAAGATCTATTAATTTGTGGGGCAACTGTGACAACTTTCATTGTTAGTTGCCACTGAACTCACAGCTCATGAAGACAGGAGAGAAGTAACACTAGAGGAAATCTGTCCAGGACAGAAATTAAGTCATAACACTAATGATAATAAAATACTAATTACACCTGGAGCAGCATTTTAATAATGATAATTCAGATTATGTTAATGTACCACTCTCTTTAAACATGCTAACTACCTGTTCAAATTGTAGAAGGTCAATGCACTGTGTTGCTGCCTCTCATCAATTTTTTTCTTACACACTGGAATTCACAGCCTTGGCTGACGTCCATTTCCCTTTTTCAATCAGCAGTTTGCATTTTAAATCCATTCATTAGGTAATAAAAAAGTCCTTAATTAAAAAAGTAATTTATCCTTAATGACTCTGGGTCCTATAAACTGACAAAAAGTATCGCTCAAACCCATTTATTAGAGTCTGAGTGACGTGTTATCTCCCTGGAATGCTAAAGACAGTGATCATTATCAGCTTTGTTTGCTCTGCACACTCAGGGATTTGGGCTCTGTGGAGATGCTGCTGTCCTTTATCACTTAAATTCTGGACAGGAGACCTTTCTGGTGGCTGCAAGCATTAATTTGATATCCGTTTGATTATGTAACATTTCATATCTGATAAAAAATGGCCAGCAGGGTGAGGGCTAATATCACAAAGGGCTTCTTTTGGTACACAAAATGTCATTTAATGTAGAAGCTGAGGGAAGAAGGAGAGCAAAGAAAGGTGTTTCACCTACTTGAGGAGGTCTTTTGTCACATCTAAAGAAATAATTCCTGTGAAAGAAGGACTGAAGGTATTGGCTGATTTTTTATATGGCATGGTTTTGTCTTCTTCCATGTCCAGGGTTAATTACTTTTTATCAAGTGAATAATGCACCAGCCTTGCACAGCAGGGTGGGGACGAGATGGGGAAGGGAGGAAATAAATCCAGACACTGAACTGACCTGTTTTGGGAGGAAATTAAAGTCTGAACATCTGATATTTGCACAAGAACCCCTCCCTCAGTGCTTTGTGTAATAGCACAATCAAGCCAAGTTTCTTTTGCTCTCAGATAATCTTCTCTGGAAATGGGGAAAATTAAAATTTTTAATGGTTGCCGTTGACTTTAAATTCCCATTCACTGTTCTTAAGCACAATTTGTTTATTTTCAGGTTCAGAGCAAGCGTTCCCGTGTCACTCACAGAAATTCAACATTTATAGAAAATCAGCGTGAATGGAAATCACATCACGAGTGAATACCTTGGAAACATCAGCTCATGATGAATGCAAAATATCAGAGATTAGCTCTGGAGCTGCTCATCTGAATCCAAAAGCAAAATGTTGTAAATAATCATTACAACTGCCATGCATTTAGCAAAGTTTTGTCATTATCTGTTTCATGAATTGAGCATTGTCAGCATTTGGGAGAAAATGAGATGGACCAAAAAAAATAGAGTGAGCAAGGGCAACACTGATTTGCCAGGAATTTTCCCTTGTTGGCAGAGGATTGTGAAGTATAAATGAAGTTATTATCATGTCTAGTGATAGTTTGTGATGCCATAAAATCAAATTCATTGCCTGGAGTGTTTTGAAGGTCAAGATTTGGCAGTTTCTGCCCAGTTTGTCCTGTTTTAAATATTCCAACAAGATGTGGGGCTGGTGTGCTTCAAGTGATGTAGGTTGGAAAACTAGAAACATGTTAAAAAAATGTTCTAAACAATTAGCAAATTGTTCTGGGAGTTGCTTTCTAAATTTCAAGTGTCCTTTTCACTGCCAAAGTTTCCTCATTATCAAATAGTCCCACTCTGAGGGAACATTTCAGGATTTCTCTCAGTGGAGATCTTCCCAAGGAAAGGGTTTTTCTGACACAGTCCTTTGTGTCGAATTAATCTGACTGAAGATTTGATCAAAAATGGATAAACTCTAAGTGGAGAAAAGAGACTTTTCCAATGCATTTTACCTCAATATTCATTTACTTTAACATTTTTCTCAAAATCAGATTTACACATGAAAGAACTCAATTCTCTCTCTATACAGGAAACAGAGACATGCAAATAGGCAGCTTCATTTTCAATAAACCTGACCCAAAATCTTTCAGTTCATCAAAAGAACAATTATTCCAGCTGAAAACTAGAAGTGGGAGCTGTTCCTTGTCCAGGGCACATCTGATCTCCTGCAGCATCTCATGGTGTCTCTTACTGTACTTTAGGACACAGATCCCACTGTCCCTCTGCCAGCTGGCCCTGACTCCTCCATCCAGCACGAGTTTTTTATAAAAGACATTTTTCCTAGTCTTTCCCCCACCTTCTCTTCCCTTTTATATCTTTCAAAATTTCAGGAACATGGCTGATTTTGCAGCATAAATGCATGCTTTCTGGTTTTGATGGTGGTGTTACCAAGGATACCATGATATGTTTTACTGAAGATGGTAATAACACTTTTTTATTTTATTTTTTTTTTTCTGGACCAAAATAATGTTTTGCTTTCCAGTCAAGAGCTGATCAAATGATAGTGCAACTTCAAGTTGCTACGGAAACCAGACTACAAAGACAAAGATGCAATATTTATCTAAAACCTTCCTTGCAAAAGCACATTTTTGCTCTGTATACCTTCTCTCAAAATGGTATCTTAAGCAGGTAACATCAGTTCATAAACTGAATCCAATGCCAACTGTAGCAAAATATATAGGGGACAATAAAATTGTTTTATTGCAATAATCCTCAAAGACCTCCCATGGTCATCAGATAGTAAAATTTAATATATAAATAGTAAAGAAAGCAGTTGCCCATGTTTTTTTTCTCTGCCACTGTTCATAATCCATTTCACCAAGAGCTTTATGGAATATTGACTTAGAGGAACCTGAAATAGTTCTTTGCAGTCACACCTGTTGAAGTGAAATATATTTTCATTTTCCCTGCAACCAACAAAAATAATCATGAAAAAAATCCCAAAACACCAAAACCAACAACAAAACAAACCCAAGAAAACAACCAACCAAAAACTGACAAAAAAAAAAAAAAAAAAAAAAAGCTCCAAAAATCAGATACTGGATGTTAAATCTGTTTTGTGTAACTCAAATAGACAAAAACTTAAAAGGTAATTGTAGAAAGTAGAATTTAGGAATATTTCTATGAGCATTTCTAGTTTGTTTAAGAGCAAAACTTCCCAGGTGAACCTGCTGGCTGATGCCAGGGGATGCAGCTCAGCAGCTCTGCATCTCCTCAGGGATTTGTGCCAACTGAGAGCCTTCATTTGAGGAGAGTTCACAGAAAAAATGATGGATGTAAAGGCTCTTCAGACAACAAGGAAATTGTGTCATTATGAATTAGCTCAATGCAGTGATTTGCAAACATCATTTGGACTGGACAGGAGGACTCTCTCTCTTCATATCAAGCAGGGCAGAAACTTAATTATACTTGGGGTTGTATCTGTCTACCTTTGTCCAGTTAAATTATATTGAAGGAATATTTTTTTTTCTCTTTTTCTTTTTTCCTTTTTTTTTTTTTTTTTTTTTTTTTTTTTTATGTGTGTAACAGTCAAAGCTTGTTGGCAGGAGAAGGTGACAAGAGAGGAACTCCTGAGAGCTCAAAAAACCCCACGAGCTGCTGTTCTGGTTTGAAATTTTAAACTCTACTGACTTGAGCGTGGCTTTGTGGAGCTGAACAACAGGAATATTTTGTCAAATACATGTGAAATGCCCCACCTAAGTTTTGCTGTCTCCTGGCTGAGTGTTTAGACTCTGCCAGACAAAAAGCACTAATTAACAGAGACTAATTAATCACATCCCCAAAATAGCCTCCAAGAGATTTGAGATGAATCCTGTCCCAAACAGCTCTCTGTTAATGCAGAGGGAACCCAGACAAGGAGATGCTGGGCACACAAATTTGCTGAGATAAATCTCAGTTCTGGTAGGAGACAAATCCTGGCTAATCCCAAACAGATTCAGGAGGGAAGAGCATCCCAGAGACTGTGGGATGGGCAGGAAATTTGTTCTTTGACAGCAGCTGGATCCCAAAAAGGGACAGGCTCAGGGATGCCTCAGGAAAAGGGACACAAATTTAAATCACTTAGGGGTAAGAGGGCATTTAGGGAGAGGCTGCTCCTGATTGCTGTGCTTGGACACCCTCTCTGAGCAGGATTTGCCCTGTGCCAGGCTGAGCACAGACAGACACAGTGAGTTTAAAGCAGCGGGGTGTCTGTGCACAGCAGGCTGCTCTGCAGGGCAGGTGTGCTCTGTGCCACTGCAGCCTTTAATATTCTTCAAGGGAACGGGATCAGCAGACTTCCCTGCAGAGAAGCAATCAAGAAAACAGCGCCAGGATGGGACCAAGCAGGAGAAAATGTGAGATCTGCAGCTATTTCACTGGTTGAGTCTGGCAGTGCACCTCTTATCTATCCCACAGGAGGTAAAACTGCAATGTTTTGTTGTGGTATGAAAATATATTAAAAAAAATAAAATTTCAGAGCTGGGATTTGTTTTCAGGTTATCAGAAAATCTACTCAGCTTTGCAAATTGGTGGAGATGGAATCATTGTTTGCTTGCTCCCCTTCTAAAAATTAGTGGCTCTGAGTCTTTGCACAGGGTGACATCTCTGGTGTCACACCAGTGTCCCACCATATCTCTGCTGACAGATTTTCACCCCACCAAAATTAGATTTCTGCTCCTTCTCTCCCTATCAAAACCCTGTGCCTGTCTTTTTCTCCCCACAGCTTTTATCTTCTAACCTCATTCCACATTTTCTTTTTTAATGTTTCATTTTTCCTTCTCTTCATGGACGGTTTTTGTGTCCATCACATGCCTTGGAGAGAGATAAGAGACAAAACTCTTCAGTATGAGCAGTAAATCCAACAAAAACCAAATTACCAAGGAAATGACTGATTCACCAGCGTATTTAAGATGAAGTCTGAACAATTATCAAGGGCTTTGCAATTAATTTCCTCATGTCTCCACCTGCAGCTTGTTAGTAATGCACCTGACTCCAGCGTTAGGGGGATATGGATTCCTGTTAGAGATTGCTGAATTTTTCATGCAGATGCTCCTATGGTTGGGTGATTACTCCAGCAGAAATATTTGCTCCATCACTTCTACATTAAATAGGCTGCAGACACCAGCAAAATCTGGCTTGAGAAGGGAAAAAAAGCTGGCACAGGCTGCAGTCTCTCCCATTTAAATGAAAGCCATGTAATAATTCCTGCCATGTAATAATGCAATTTCACCTTCTCTTCTGCTGTTATTTCCCAAGTATAAAAATGATGAAGTGCTGCAGTTACCAAACCCCGTGTTAGCCTAATATATTCACACGTGAAAGAGAAAATTTCCACCAGATAAAAAAAAAATGAATCTATTTGTTTCTTTGTTTCCTGATAAAAATCAAGCCTTTTTGATCCATGATTGAAGGTCAGAATTGACACTTCCAGAGAGTGCAGACATTGATTGCTGGAGGAGTTTTTTTGCAAACAAACCTTGGTAGACCAAGTCAATACCTATTTCAACCTTTTCACACACTGATGTTGTTTTTGTCAGAGTTGAAAAGAGGCTCCTTTCTATATGGTTATAAAGAAATGTTGTTGGGTGGGGTTTTTCTGTCTTTTTAAAACAAGACCAGAAGTTCTGGATGACGTTGCCATGGTTTTTCTAGTTTGTTCTCTTAGGGGAAAAAACCCTGAATTTCTCCTGTTTGCCTAATTTTGGAGAGCTACACACCCAAGCTCTCTGCTTTAAACTCATGATATGGACAACAGAGAAATCCAGGTGGAAGCAGAGCATGACTCAGCCCAAATCAGGGTGATTCTCTACAAAAACCTGCCTTCAGTGACAGCACAAAAAGCAAAAACTCTGCAGCTCCTCAGTGGAGCACAGGTTCTCCCAGTTCTAAAGACTGGCAGCTCTAAAGTGAAGATCAGATCACTCCTTTCTGCTGCCAAGAAAATATCTGTTAGCTGGAAACTGAAGCTCAGTCAGGGACTCACAGAATTGTGGCATTGAGGCTGAAAATTCTGCAGAGCAGACTCAGTTCAAAAGACAGTGCCTGAGTTGGAGGAGGTGGGTGAATCTCAACAATCTTATTCGAAAGCTGCTTTCACTCTAATCTCAACATCACAAGTGAAAATGTTATAGGCCACAATTTTCCCCCTTTTAAAGTTTTCAAATTTCTCAGAAGGCTGGCTGTCTTCTTAATCTCAAAGAAACTTTCTTACCTTTTAATTAAAACAAGGCTTTGGTCATGTTTGAAAAGCAAATTAGATGTATTTTATATGAATACATGATCATAAAAAAAAACATGACAGCTTATAGGACTTCTCTTATGGTCAAACTAGCAAGACAATGTGTCAAACACATTCTGGTTTTGTGCTGAGCACAGATTTCAGCCTCCTCACCTGCTCACGTTGCATGTGGGAGTAGCTGGAACACAAATTTAGTTTTTTATGGCTGTACTTAGATCGAGACACAAACTGGATGATCATCAGGTTTGGATCCAATCAATTCCTGGCACCAGAACCTCAAACCCACTGCCCCATGCAGATGCAATCAAAACTTGGCTTTTGCCATCTCCCAGCCCCAGCAGTGATGGGTTTAGCAGATGGGATCCCAGGGCTGTGCTCCTCCTCCTCACCTGCTCTGTGGCAGGGAAGGAGTTGGAGTTCATCATTATCTCCAAATTTCCATCCAAACACTGATTTTTGAACTGGGACACACTCATTGCTTGGCAATGGGTGCAAACCCGGGGCTGGGATTGTTTCATGGAATCAGTCTGAGCGTGGTGGTTGTTGGACTCTCCAGAAAGCCAGGAGCTGTGTTCACCCCTCCTAAATGTTTCACAGAATTTTCAGCACAAACACTGATATTTGATAAAATATTTCTTCAAGATCTCTGTTCTTCAAAAGGATTTCCATGAGAATATCTTGACTCCCAACCAAAACATTTCTGTTTGCTGTTAGACAGCAAAAATCAGTGACAACAGACTTAGAAGTCATCAATGAACATCAAAACAAAACAATATAAAACAATTTAATGGAACAGATGGAAAAACTCTACAAGTTAATCATCCCAGTTATTAAATAAATATTTATAAACAACCCATGTCTTCAAAGACTCAGGGTCAGTTCAGAAAGGGATCAAATAAAATGAATCCATTTAAACATAAATGACATTTAAAATAAATGTTTTGACTGGTGAAGTCAATACAGAATTGATCAAACAACTCAGAGCGTAGAGGTTGCACTTTACTGGGTCTAGTTTCTGAGAAAATCAAATGTTCCTCATGTTACTAAACCTTCTGTTCCCCCATTTTTACCCTGATATGATGAAGCAGATTTATTTCTTTTTTACAATGATGTAATGATGTATCAAAATAAGACCACAGCTGGTGCTGATGCTGAACATGTGTGCTGGAAATCTTTATTTAAAATGTGATCAGAGCAGCTTGTAGATAGTTTAGGGGTGGTGGGCTCAAAAAGCCATATTTATAAACCCTCACATACCTATATTTAAAGTGAATGTATGCAAAGCACATGATTAATTGGATTTGACCTGGAGAATATAAAAACAAAATTTAAAAAAAAATTAAGAGTTAAAAGCATGTAAAAGAAGATTGCCAGCTCTGAGACAGAAATACAGAATATCTGGTGGGGGTTTATTTTTGAAGTCCATAAATATGAGAAGTCCAGGCAGAATGAAGATACTTTCTGGGAATTTACACACTACTATAACCTTAAAAAGGCACGATAGTACGTGATTATAAAGTGGAAGAGGGAACCTGCTGGGAGGAAGGAAAACTTTTTCAAGAGAAGAATGCCTGAACTCAGAGGGAGGCTTGCCTTTGCTGAGGAGGTGAACACAAAGCTAAAGCAAACTTTAGAAATTAGAAATAGGTGTAAGGTTAAATTAAAAAAAAAGAAGAAAAAAAAAAAAGAAATCCGCACAAAAGCAAGCTGAAGTTTCAAATGATAACTGCAGCAGTTGCCAGCTGCCAAATTTTGAACTGAATTCTAGTCTGGGTGAGTAAAGATCCAGAAAGAAAGTGTGATCAGTCACAGATTTCTGGGTGCTCTTAATTGGAGGAGAGAATTATTAATGGACCATGATTCCAACATAATGCAAACAGGGCCAAAAAAGGCTATTGTGTTTTGAAAATAACCTTTTAGGTCTTCAGCAGAGATTGGGTTTAAAGTGGGAAAGGAGAGGAAGTGAGGCCACAGTTGCTAACCAGAGTGAGGGTAACACATAAAACAGGAGCTGCCTCCACTTTGAGGATTCTGTTTAGATGGTGAAACAACTTTTCAAACACAAGTGAATATCCCTGACTCAGAGCTGGAATGCACTGCATGAATCGCATCCCCTTGTCACTGAGAAACCCACCAGGATAAAAAAACCCACAGATTGAGCCCTTTCCTGGGTGTAGAACAAATATATTTATGCACTTGTTTTATCTATTCATCTTTACATCACAGATTTTAAGAAAAGTTTGGAAACAAGATAATGAAATTATTCTCCTGTTGTTGATTCCAGGTAGGTCCTCTAAAAATCCTGAATGGATAGCTGGACTATGCTCTCCAGAGGAGGGTGGCATTTGCTCTGAATGAGCAATATGAGGAAGCTTTTTGGAAAATGGGATTTCTTATTTTTCAGTTCTCAAAACAAATCCTTTGGAAAATCTTCCTCGTTGTAAATGTCAGTGTCTTGTTAATGAGTACAAGTGTTTATAGGGAGGAAGGAGAAATACAAAAGGGTGTTTGCTGTGATTATTCCAGGGCTGAATTTCAGCCTTAAAGAGCAAATAAGGATGGCTCTGCTGAGTTTGATTGTTATTGCTGTATTCTGGTTCTTAATAGAGCAATATGCCTAGAAGAAATGGAAAAATAATTGGCTGTATTTGATCCTGTATCATCAATCATTCACCCACCCATCCGTCCATCCATGATTTAATGGAACCACTGAAGTTTCCCTCGAAGTGATAAACAAAAATACATCCTGCAATTAATTCAGGCATTGCAAAATGTCCACTTAATTTTATTGGGTACATTAAATCAATTCTGTGCTTCACTCAGTGCATTGCAAGGAGCTGGCTGGCAAGAACTTCATCTGTTATTAACTCTCAATGCAAATGAAGTTAATGCCTTTATGCTGTGAATTGTCCTCTACTGTTAAAGCTGAAAGTCAATGGGATGGAGGAGTAAAATACAATTTCTATATTCCACTGGTCACCTGCAATCAAATCCCAGTAAGAGCTCTGACTTCCTGCATTCTCCATTGTCTTTTACTTTTTGAAATAAAAACCTCCTGTCGCTGTTTCAGGCAAAACTCATTTTTTAAGTTCCCTCCAAGAAATAGCACCATTGTTCAGGTAATGATTCCTCTAGTTAAAAATTTCATTAGCATAGCAAAATTTAATTTTTACTTGCATAACTGACAGGAGAACACCACTCAACTCTGTTCTAAACACGGACTTTCCTCCACCTTTCTTGGTTTCTTTTTCACTTGCATTTCCTGAGTTGACAAAGGAAACGTGGAATACTCTGGTGAAAGTTTTTGATATTTTTTTCATGACATTTTGGTTTTCTTTTTTTTTTTTATCCCCCCCCCCCCCATCTTTTATCGTGTTCAATTCCGGTTTTAATGACATCAGGTTTCATGTTATATTAAACCTTTTTGGCTTCATACCTTTCAGCGTAGTAATGAGGAGCAGAAAAATAAAATGAGATGGAGTGAGAGAAAGTTTCAACAAATAAGACACCTCAAGTCCATTGAAGAACAACTGACAATTAAAATATTTTCAATTAAATTATGTGACTTCTCTGAGTCCCATAATGGTTAACTAAAATGTTTCACTTGAGGTTTTAACACTAAAGCTCTGGTTTATATCTGTCACATGAGAATGGTTGAGATCCATGTCACCTTACTTCAAAAATCAAAAATTTAGGCATGTAGACCCACCTTAGCCATATATTCTCTGTGTACAATATGGGGAGGAAGGAATTTTAGAATTTATTTAAGCCAGGATGAACCATTTTCAGGAAATATTTGTCTTCTGCATCAGCCTTAGAAGTGCTGAGAGATTTTCCACCCTGCATTTCTCTGCTGGCTTCTGGTTCCTGTTTTAAAGTCACCCATTGCTTAAAGTGATTTCACTAATTGGCCACAGAACTTGCCAGGGACTTGCAGATAACAGAGAAATACATCCTGATGCTCTCAGATGAGGATAAAAGAGCTGTTGAGTAGGTCACCTGTTATAGCCCTGTCTCCCTTATCCCTTCCCTCATTCCTGACCTCCGAACCCTCCTCAGGAGAGGATTTCTGGTGTCTCCTGAGTGCAGAAATTATTCTGTAAAAGAAAAAAGGGTTTTGTTACAGGTGAGATTCTGTCACTCAGCTCACCTTGGAATCTAAAATCTTACCTCAGGGGGTGAAACCGCTCGTGCTTTGGGGTCAGCTGAACTCCTCCCTACACTCCACCAAATGCACTGACTGGGTCTGCATTGACCAAGTACTTAGATAACCCCTCCTGTGTAGAAAATTACCTGTAAATCATTGGTGTTGAACCCATGTATCAAATAACCTCTCACAAACTAAAATAAAAAGAAAGAATTGCAAAAAAAAAAAAGCTGTTTGCTTGCTTTCTGCTCTGTTTTCACATCATTACCATATCAATCTCCTCTTCATAACTAAATTTTGACAATATGGAGTTTAGCTGAGAGGACAAAATCATAATAAATAAACATTAAAAATGTAACAGGATATAACTACTAATATCCACAGCATATTAATGAACATTTGCATCACTGGGCTTTGAATGGACACAAAGACTGCTCACCTCATATGTCTAAAATATAAACAGGACAAGGGTAATGGTTTTAAACTAAAGTGTGGTGAAACACTGGCTCAGGCTGCCCAGAGAGGTGTTGGATCCCCATCCCTGGAAACATTCAAGGTCAGGACAGATCTCTGAGCAACCTGAATTTGTTTGTTTCTGCAAATTGCAGGGGTTGAACCAGGTGTCTGACCTTTGCAGGTCCCTTCCAACCCAAACCATTCTTTTTATCTGCAATTCTATAATATTTAAATTTGAACTAGTCAGTTGTAGACTCGTTTAACACTTAGGAAGGAAAAGTACTTCCAGAGGGCTGGATTCCACACCTGGAATCAGGTAATCCTCATTTTTAGGTTTTACATTGAAACTGGGGGACAGGAGGCTGGGGAATAATGTGACAGG
The DNA here is from genome assembly GCA_009741485.1 of Malurus cyaneus samueli. Classification (NCBI taxonomy): domain Eukaryota; kingdom Metazoa; phylum Chordata; class Aves; order Passeriformes; family Maluridae; genus Malurus; species Malurus cyaneus. The sequence goes on along the minus strand of CM019217.1, from coordinate 5,114,684 downwards.
ATGAGATCTAGGGGTTTGGGTTGATGGCAAGTTGAATTTGAGCCAACAGTGTGCCCCTGCAATTAAAAAGAGCCACTGTGTAATTTAGGGGTATAAAAAATAAAAATAAAATAAAAATGAAATAAAAAAAAATTTTCTAAAAATGGAAATATTTGAGCCCTACATAAAAGAGCAAATATTAAGAGGAGAGTAGGTCATTTGTGACACCTTGCAGTTTATCCATAATCCCATTATTTTACAGAACTGGCAATTATTGAAGATGGAAAAAAATCAGATCACACACATAACCAGCCAATCCCATCTTTTTGTTGAAATTCTGTATATTTTGACTGAGAGAGATGGAGCTTGCTGAGATCTGTTGCCTGACCCAATATGCAAATAATCCCTTGGACGATGAAAAGCCACTGGGACTCCTCCCAGGGTGAATAGTTATACACAGCCTTCAAAAAGAGGTCCTGGTTATTAAATATGATCAAAAGTTGCACGAGCAGCTCAGAAAGGTTTTGTGTTACCTTTAGGGAAAGTGTTGAAAAAGTGGGTCAAACAAGCAAATCAGGCAGGAGAGAGAGGAAAGTCTGATATGAACAGAGATAAATTTTGGAGCTCGTTACAAGGTAGGACAGAGATGTCTTTGAAGTGTTTGTAATTGTTTATATCATTCAGTTGTTAAACAGACAGATGGAATGGTGCTGATTTTCAGGAGGCATAAACCAGGTCCTTTTGGTTTCCATCAGCTCTGATCTCCGGAACAGTGCCAAGCATGGTCACAGATTTGGGATGCAGAGTGGACCACTGGGTGACTGACTGTCCTAGGTTAGCTGAGTATTGTATTCCTATCATCTGCTTATGTTAGAGGAAAGTAAACAACCCTCTGTATACTCTACATTAGTCGAGACTGCTCGGTTTGTGTGATGTTCCTCCTTCAAGGACATGGGGGGGAAAGGACAACAAGACACCACATTTTTTTTTTTTTCTTCCGGGGAGGCCTTGGGATCAGCGGTGGAAAAGAAGCTGCCTGCTCTCTGGGACTGCTATTTTTTTTCTCCCTTTCTTTGGACTTGCTTATTCTCAAATTTTTTTTTTTTTTCGTCATCTGAGAATTGGAGGATTTTTCCGTGGCACGACAGTCGAGAAAGATCCTTCAGTGAACCACCGGAGAGAGACTTGTCCAACCCCTCTGGGGCCCCGGAGGGGAAGCTACTCCCAGGGGGAAGAGAAAGGCTTTGGGATCTAACAGCTGATTCCACAGTTTTTCTTTTTGTTTTATAATTTTAAATAAATAGGTTTTTTTTTCCCTTTTCACTTTCCTCTCTGTGGAAAAGTTTGTCTCTGGGACCCAGGTGGGGAAAAGAGAGGGGGGGAGGTTTGCTGGAACTTGGGAGTGTTTTGCTCCATTTGAGTTCGTTCAAACCAGAACACTGACAGAGCTGACTGGCAGGTCACTGGTGTCGTTTTCATCGATTGCTGAGTGAATTTGAGCTCCTGGGCAGGCAGAAGAGGCAGCTGAGTGCTGCAGGAGAAATGTGGGGGCCACACAAGGATAAGGATTTCTACGTGCTTTGCCCCTGGGAACAAGAGACAATTCTGTGACACCGCGAACAAGTGATGTGGGGCAGCTGCAGCCCTTTCTGAAAGCACTCCTTACCCTTTCTCCTCATCCAGAGCAATCTACTACGTCCCTTACTCATCTCTCAGTAAAGGCTCAGGAAAAAACCCAGGCTGTTATCTCTGTTACAGCAAAATTTACCTGAGAAGGTCTGCTTGGAATTTTAGTGCTCGGTCTGGTTGATGTGGTGCAGGCTTGGTCTTCCCACAGCTGTAACATAGGGAGAGTCATATTTATCAATTTTATACAGTGCATTAAAATCTACAAAGAAGCCCCAAATTTAGAGCTGAAAAACTCCAGGTTGCTCAGCTCTTTCTGCGAATCCAGCTATTTTTGCTCAGCAGCTGAAACTTGTACATGAGAGCCCAGCTGTATAAACCTAGGGTTTGACTTGGTCTTTCCACAATTGTAACATTTGGAGAGCCATATTTGGCAGTTTTATAAAGTGCTTTGAAATCTACAAAGAAACCCCAAATTTAGAGCTGAAAAACCGCGTTGCTCAGCACTTCTCAAGTCCGTGCTATAGTTTCGCAGTGAAACTTAGTCACTGCTTAACCAGGAGAAATACCTCTTATGCACCGAGTAATAGAAATTTTCTAACCTGGCTTCGATCATGTCCCTGGAAGCTAGTATCACCAAAGAAATAGGACAAAGAAAATTTTCTGTTCACTCGAATGCCTATTGGCAACTGTAAGAATTCTTCTATAAGCATGATACGTAATTTTAATTTGCTGTGTGTTGTGATCAGTCATTTAATGAAAAATTCTATTCACATGAAAATCTTTTGTGCTAGATTCATTTGACAGTTTATTCATATCAATGAATTGATCTAAGTGTGTTTTTTGAAAGGGGCTATACACTGTTCTGTGAAATCTTGGAAAATTACTGTTTTTGTTGATAGAAATTATGTGAGTATTCTTTAAAAAATGTTAGTTTTTTTTTATGAGAGAGATTCTATTGCTGTCTTCAAACTGGTGCTGGGTAGAAAGGGGAAATCAAGACTAGGGATGGGATCAAATAAGAAAGGAGCCCCCCTATAAGGCTTTGTTTCCTCCCAGACCTGACTTTATCTAAGCTTACAAAAGCCAGCAGCAATGAACCTCCTCAGATTCACCTAGTCACACCATAAGGAAAGAGTGGAGCAGAGCATACATTTCCAAGCTTAAATTATCAGGTCTGTTTTTGGTCCTGTTTTTCCTGGATTTCAAGTTACTCATTATCCTTGTCCTTTCTGCTTTGGATTATGTCAGACAGTTGTTTGATTTTTGCTTACTTTAAATCTCTTTTTTTTCTAACTTTTTTTCTTTTTATATTACTATTCCCCTTTTATTAAAAACATTTTTTTTTTTTCTTTTTATTTGCCTTTCTTTTTTTTTTTTTTGTTTCTTTCTTTTTTTCTTTTTTTCTGAGTATATAGACTTCGAAGGTTTCGTCTTCTCAGTTTTCTTTTACTGTCTGGTATGTACATTAGTTTGCACATTTGAATTTAAATAACCACTTGGTGGACCTTTCCTTCACCTGAGTACACAGAGTTTAGTTTCTTTTTTTTTTCTTTTTTTCTTCAAAATTTTTATCTTTTTTTTTTACATATTTTTTTTTGATTGTTTGCTCTTGAGTTTTGGTCGTTTTTTTTTTATATTCTTTTTTTTTTTTTTTTGTTTTTTTTTTCTCTTTTTTTCTTTTTTTGTTTCTTTTTATTACTTTTTTTTTTTTTTTTTTGTTTTTTCTTTATTTTATTTTTATTTTTTTTTTTTGATTTTATCTTATTTTTTTTTATTTTTATATTTTTTTTATTTTAGTTTTTTCTTTTTTTCAATTTTTTTTTTCAGTTTAATATTGGAGTGGAAGGTAATGAAATTGCAATGCCTTTGTGAGGTAGTCTGTAGCTATTTTTATTAATGCTATTTTATTTTTTTTTTTTTTATTTTTTTTTTTCCAGCCTAAATGATTTTGTGATCGGTTTTGCCCTGAGCATGGAGTTGGAGTTGTGCGTCTAAAATGAATATTCTTCAGGTTCCTCAGCCTTCAAATCCAACTATTTTTGCTCAGCAGCTGAAACTTGTACATGAGAGCCCAGCTGTATTAGCCTAGGGTTTGACTTGGTCTTTCCACAATTGTAACATTTGGAGAGCCATATTTACCAGTTTTATAAAGTGCTTTGAAATCTACAAAGTACCCTCAAATTTAGAGCTGAAAAACCTCAGCTCTGAATTTTCATTTGTTCCAGAGCAATACTTCCCCATGAAATTTTCTACCTAGGCTTGATGATCTTGGAGCTTATTTCAGCCTAAATGATTTTGTGATTGGTTTTGCCTGAGCTGGAGTTGGAGTTGTGCTGCCTAAAATGTGCATTCTTCAGGTTACTCAACCTTTCTGCAAATCCAGCTATATTTTTTCAGCAGCTGAAACTTGTACCTTTATTAATCAAGGGTTTGACTTGGTCTTTCCGCAATTATAACATAGGGACAGTCACATTTAGCAGTTTTATAAAGTGCTTTGAAATATACAAAGAAACCCCAAATTTAGAACAAAAAAACCCCCAGCTCTGAATTTTCATTTGTTCCAGAACAAATGTTCATGTTTCTCATGAAACATTTCTACCTCAGTGAAAATCCGTTTATTTTCTCTTAGAAGCTCTGTATTTTGGCAGTTCCCCAATGATCTCTCTTCCCTGAGAATGAGCTCAAAAATATGTAACCATGTAATACCAATTTTTTAGGCCAATATCAACATTGCAGTGCTGTGCAGAAGTGGCAGAGGAGCCAAATTAGCTGATGGGAGCTTGTGGTTAATGCATTATCTGGATCTAATATTCTCAGTCTGTTGGACAGATAAATTGAACTCACTGACATTTCCAAAATCTTATGGGAAACGCTGTCCTTGAAAGCATTCTTCTCAAATTTTTAAAAACTCACGTGTTTAGGGGTCTTTATACTGACAGCCCACCTGATATGGCTTTCCCATCCCAAAAAAAAAGACAGGACAAAGGTTTCAGGCTGCTCCCACAGACCCTTTTGGGATCAGGGTTGACTTTTAGTGGCACTGGATGATCCCCAGTGGTTCCTTCCAGCCTCAACTGCTCCTGGATTCTCTGTAAATTATCTCACAAATGTTTTATATAAATGTAACTTGGTTTCAAGTGAAAGGAAGGAAAAAACCAAAATTACCTCAGAAAGTGTCATAATTGATTTGTCAATGGTTATATTTAAGGCAGAAGTTGTTGATGAAGCAGGTGTTAGGTCTGTAAAAGTTTATTTCATAGTTGTTTTTTTTTTTTTAAAGTTACCAATAACGTGTCCAGAACTAAGGCTTATTTCTGAATTTATGATATTTCTATGTCATTATCCCTGCTCTTTCCACTGATAAAACATTGTTTCAAGGCTGCCCCTCTGCACAACTCTGTTTTCCAAAGCTGGGCTCATGGAATAAGGCGATACCAAACAAAGTTAAGCATGTCCTAAACCAAAAATGGAGCTGGTTTAAAATACCAATATTTGGGCATTTAATCAATGGTCTTTTAAAATGTGTATGTAGATATTTGATTAGGATTTATATGCCCTCACATTTGAAAAGGTCTGATTTCTGAATAAGGAACTTAGAGGCTTCAACTTTTTTTTTTTTTTTTAATTTTTTTTTTTTTATTTTGAAGCTGCCTTTTTCTATTATAGGCGAGAACTGAAAGACATCAAAAATCCTGTTTGAGTAAGTCAGCATTGCAGATGGATAATTTCCTCTGTAACTAACAGTTAAATTAAAAGGTTTTAATTCCTAACACGCTGTGGCCAATCAAGAAGTGCTCAAAGTCAAAGAAAACACGTTTCTTTGTGGCTCTTTCTAGGGAGACATTGCAGGTAGAACATCTGTTTCACTTAACTGCGATTGAGTGCCAGGGCTGATGGATTGGTTTAATGCAGTTCCTCATTAATGACTTGTAGAGACCAGCAAGCTTTGCAGGCTTCTAGCAAAATTTCTTCTTGAAAATTCAGGAGAACACTAAAGGCAGCAAAAATGTCATTTGAAATCAATTAGAAGCTCCTAATTTAAAAAGAAAAAAAAAAAAGTAAATATCAGATTTTTGCATTTGTTTGAGCTACAGAACAATCAATCTCCTGGGTAAACTTAAAAAGCAGAGAAGGTTGTTAAAGCACTTTACAGGTTTGTCTTTTTTTCACTGAAGGAAAAGGAGAGCAGAACCACAGAGATAACCCAGCATGGTGCATATTCAGTCAGCCATTGGAACAATGAAAATTTTCAAAATTATTTCTAGTTTTTCTAGAGCTTTTCTTTCCCCCTCCAACCTGAGAGAGAAGCTGGGGAAGTTTGTTAGAGGTTTCCATTGCCCATCCTTCTGTTGGTGATCTGCTCAGGAGTGTTCTGGAGATTTCTTCCAGCAAATTATGTATAATATCACATCAGGTATTTATCACCATTTCAAGAGTCAGAATTTTAAATAACAAAGGCATAGAATGGTTTAGGTTGGAAGGGACTTTAGGAATCATCCAGCTCCACTTCTCCCTGGGGACAGGGACACCTTCCACTGTCCCAGGTTGCTCCAATCCCTGTTCCTACCTGGTCTTGGACACTTCCAGGGATGGGAAGCCAGACCCATGTCTCTTCTATATGATCTGATATCTCTACCTGGTTCTGCTCCTCACCTGTTGTGCAGAAAAAAAAAATAAAAAAAATCTTAGTGGTTACAATCAGGTCAAGGTTATCTTAAAATCCATGAGAAAGGGACTGGAATGACACCCAAACACGAATTTTGAAATGAGAATCCAGAAAATGAGCTATTTTAAATAGTTAAAATATCTACAGAGGGCTTTCTGAGAGTGATTAAACATAGGCACAGGGGTTAACTTCACCTTCTGTAAGAGTTTTATTTGTATTCAATTCAATTTTAAAAAAAAATGGAATGGTACTATTTAAAGACAGTTTAATAATTCTAGGGAAAGTGCAGGCAATGAAAGCTCTCAGATTTCTCCTTTAGCTTATTTGGAAGAATTTATGCATGTTCTGGAATTACCTACATTTCAGTATGCAAGCAAATACAAATAGTGATAAAAAAGTTGAGTCAATATTAAATTGAATCTCCCATGTGCATAAATAAACATTAAATTTCTGCCTCCATGCAATCAGTCAGGTTGGTGTACAGATGTATTTATGCCCTAAGGAATTATTATTGCTTCTCTGAGACTTTTCTTTATAAATCACTCACAGGAGAGAGACTGAAGAAAATTAAGCAAGAAAGTCATCAATACCTTGCACGTGATCTTGGAAGAAATACATAAAATACTTATATTGATCTTATTTTTTAAGAAAGCATATTTCTTTGAGGCAGGATGCTTATGCAGATTCCACAGTGGCAGATGTTTTATTGAAGGGAATTTAATGGAACTGTAGCTGGTTTGGGATTTTAATTGTAAGGTCTCAGCTCCCCCATGTGCCAGGGTGGTCCCATGAGTTTGGTGCTTTTTCATCACTGCTTTCCCCCCTCTTTTCTTTTCAGAAACAGCAGCTCTGAATTTTGCTGCCTCTATTTTAATTTTCTAGTTTGGTTTATTTTTTTTTGTTTTGAGGAAGAGTTCATAATTTATAACAAAAGCACTCCTTGGACTCTTTTAATGATAATGTGGTACAGTTTGATTTTTTGGAGCCTCCCTGCAATACTGAGGGGTTCCTGTATTGAGACCTACACATGTGATTAAGGAAAAATACTTTACAGTCAAATTCACAGCAAGGGGACAACATCTGCATCTCACAGTTCAAAGATGCTCTACAAAAAAAAAAAAAAAAAAAAAAAAAAAAATTAAATTAGGTCTGGGAAGAAGGGCAGTATCCAAAACATGCTATTGCATCCTCCAGTCCTACCCTGTCCCCTCTTTTGCAGTTCTTTGCCAATGTGATAACAATTACACCATCTCTTTTTCATGCAAAATGGACAATTTTCTCTGTAATGAGTGCAAATAGGGTTCCTTTAAAATAAATCAGAGAAGTATAGTAATATGGACACATTAAGGTTCTATTAGCAATAAATGTTTCCTTCTCTGTTGGCAGGGCGCATTTTCTCCTTCCCCCAAATGATTAAGTAAATGTGCACAAATTGGAAAAAAGAAAAAAAAAAAAAAACAGCTTAGAAAAGAAAAGAAAATGTTTTTGTTTTGCTCTCTATAATGCTTTTCGTTTCTAACAGTCTCAGGAAACATTCACTGCAGTTTAGACAATCTGAGAACTGCATGTGGTGGAAATAAATTAGTACAAAATCCCTTTTCAGGAATCATCTGATGGATGGGAAGGAAAACAAACCCAAGACAAAGGCAGAAAGCTAAATAAGGATGGGAATATGAATCATTCAGCAGCTCAGCGATAGATATCTGTGCACAGACACAATTTCTCAGTTGGCTTATAAATCAACAGAAGACCTGCCAGAGCTGTGCTGATTTATGGCACCTCGGGGTTCAGCTTCTTCTTGCTCCTAAAGCAGGAGACAAGATATCCCTTCAAGTTTGCTCACATCACTAAAAGAGGAATTTTAAAGAATGAGAGGACAAATCAAGCACCAATTTCCATCTAGACTGAAGGAAAATTTAGTATCCAATCCCTGTTATCAGCTCTGAGAAATCTCTTTGTAAATATTCTTTTTTATATTACCACATTTTTATATTCCCAAGGATGGGTATCATTCCTGGAATGTGCATCCAGTTAAACAAATGTTTGTTTAACTTTTTGTTTTTGTTGGGAAAATGAAATTCTAATTACATGTGTAATAAACCACTGCCCTTTTGAACGTGGCCTGTGAAACATAAAGGAAGAAGTTTCATGTTTTGTTTGGAGAGTGGCAGCAGGTTTAGTAACAGAACTGCAAGAACAATGATGGGAGTGAGAAGTTCATCATCCTCTTAATTTACACAACACAGAAAGCCTGCAGTGCAATACATTGTGCCTGTTAATTAGTTTTCCACATAATTAACAAGGCAGGATGGAAACATTGGCCAAGAAAAATAAAAGTTCATTTTAGAGAAAATGATAATATGAGCTAGAAATACATGGTTGAGAAAACGGCATTTTTCCCCATTTATTTGTATGCTCAGCTGTTTATTATCAATACCCAATAAGTAATCAGATATTTGGGCCCTGATGATATCTGAGCAATCTGAGTTTTAGGGCACAGAAGTGAGCACAGCTCTGGAGAAAGAAGTTCCTCTTCGAAGAGTTGGTCTGTTCTCAGGAGAACTCCTTTCCACCAGGAAACTCCATTTGGATTGCAATCCTTCCAACTAGATTATAAATTACCATCCATGAGCAATTATGGATTGGGAGAAATCCAAAGAGGTCAGTCTTGATACGACTCAGAATCATTCCTCACAATCTGTGTAGTGGTAGAAATGCACTGGAATGGCCAATCCTAGACTCCATGTATATGATGATTTATATCAGCTCAATTTAATTCAAAAGCAAATCACTTAATTTAATTCAGTAGTAAAATTCCAAATGTTAAATTGATTTTCTTATGCTATTTTTTTTATTTTGTTTCCTTTCATAACTCTGTGGCTCTTGTGCAAACTTAAATTTATGATATTATTTTAAGATGCAGATCAATGTTTAGCACTTTAAAAAACCCACCATGGAATTTGATTTTATTTTCTTCCCTAAGTAAATTTTGAAGATCTTATTGTGGTATTTTACTGATATGTACTTGTTGGTTTTTTGATGGTTCTTTCCCCTTTCCCTTCCTTCTAGATCTAGAGACTGAAAAACTCTGGGTATTTGCACAAATTTGCTATTGTTTTGTATTGCATAACCATAAAATCTTGCTGTACTATTTAAAGGTAAATAAATCAGTTGTGTAAAATGAATAAAAGCTATGAAACATCCAGATGGAGCTTTCTACCCATCAAAAAGGTAATCAGCATTTTGCTTAGCAACCACACTTTAATTATGCCAGTTAATCTTGGGGGTGGAAACAGAAGTGGAAAATTTGACGCTTAACTAAAATTGATTGACTCCATAAAATGTCCTTGAATAAAAGGAGGGGAATAACCTGGCCTTTGGAAACCAATAGGCAAACAAAGTATAGTAAAAGTGATTTCATTATTTCAAGGTGTTTGACTGATCACCTGTAGCTGTGCTGTCAGCAAAGTGTTTCAATCTTCTCATAGTTTTGATGGTAATCTTTTGAAAGGAAACAATTTTGAGAGAGGGAATAACAAGGCTGGTGCTTCTCCAAGCGAAGGAAAAATGTGTTTTACAATAAAAATGAGAAACAACAATATTATGAGAACACCAAGCTGTTAACCAACCACTCTTTCCTGTTGTTTTTTTCTAGAAATGGACTGATCTGGTGATAACCACGAGTACCACAACAAATTGGAAATCACCAGATCAAATATAAACCATTGGAATAATTCATTATCCCTCAACAATTTGTGGGAAGAGGAACCTTCAGAGAACAAAGTCATCTCATCCCCTAAAAGTATTTAACCAAATCAGCTGAATCACCTGCCTGTGTGCCTTCTCTGTATATGGTGAAAGGAGAAAACAGATCCATCTGAAAAAATTTGGGTATCCACATTGGTACTAAAACAAGATGATTTCTCACAGTTTGAAATATTCTAGAGGAATCTCTATTTAACCACCTCCATTTCCTTCCACTTCATCAACCTTGACTGTACAGTGGGTGAGATTTTTTTTTTTTCACAGCCCTTGTGTTTCAGATGTAGTCAAATCAATTGCCAGTTTGATCAGATTGGAATGGAACTTCTGAAAAAAATATCGAAATCATAAGTTCTGTACTTTTGAGGCCTTGGCATTTGTATTCCGAGAACAAGTTGGCATCAAGCATAGGAAAAAATTATTATCTTTACTCTTAGATAGCTCCATTCCAATGCTGATCAACTGGCAATTGATTGACGTAACATTACTGAAACGCATCACCAGGGCTGTGAAAAAAAAAAATCTCACCCACACTGAGCTGTACAGTCAAGGTTGATGATACAGTAGTCAAATCAATTGCCAGTTTGATCAGATTGGAATGGAACTTCTAAGAAAAAATAATATATTTGAGCCTAGCATTTGTATCAGAACAATGGCATAACATAGGAAAAAAAAATCAAATTAGTTCATTAAATAATCTCATAAAATTGATTACCTAGAAATTTAAAGAATGAAATCCATGAAAAGCTTTTTTTCATGTATGACATGTTAGTGTGATCCTTTTTCATGTTTTTTTGCTGTTTCTATGCCACAATATATATTAATATATATATATTATATAGTAATATGTATACACAGGTGTGCATATATATAAAATATATGTATATGTTCATAAATATGTATAGATATGTATTAATATATTACCAACATTACTGCAAGTGTTTGAATTATGGAAGCTTAAGGATCTTCTAGTGACATCAAGGCTTCTTTTACAGCCCAAAAGAAGCCCAAACCACACCAAACAACAAAAACAACAGAACCCCTACTATAGGGGCAAAATTCAAAATTAGTAGAAAATTCAGTTTGAAATAAAATATCTGTTAAAAATTTAATGTGTTTCTGAACTCCTGAAAATTCCTGGAAGAAGATATCACTGGAAACATGAAGAAGTGTTGCCCAACTGAGATTTTTTTTTAAAAAAATCAATTCCATGCCTTACTCTAGAGACACTTTTAAAAAGAATGTTGTGGTAGTTCCGCATCATCCTGTATTTAAACCCACACTCTACATGTGCCCAGTGTGGCTGTGGAGAGAATCCTTGTCCCTGAACAGCCAGAGAGGAGAAGAGTGAGATTGAATCCTCTGACATTGTGCTGAACATCCAGGAGAGCAAAACTTGCCAGTTTAATTTTCCAAAATCTGATTCCTCTGCATTTGATTGAAAGAACCTGTGTGACACCAAGATCATCTTCAACTGCACCATCTGGTAGCAGCTCATCATCTTACAGGAGCTGAGTGTGATGAAAGCCAATTTGACAATTAATGCAGATGTCTCTTTAGGGGATTTGTTGTGTATCTCTCTTCCAACAGCAAGATTACGATGCAAAAGTCTCTCTGGGCCTGATTTTTTCCCATTCTTGTGGATTTTGAACGTGCATAAACGATCCAAGGTTTGCATGTTAGCAGTAAAGTCATGTTAGGGTGAATCATAAACTCCCCTCTCCAGGCTAAGGAAAATAATCATAAATTTTCCATCCCTTGCTGAAATTTAACAGTCTGCCAGGTGGCATCCACCATTTCAGAGACATATGCTCGAAAGACAAAATGTCTATCCAGTCATCCTGAGACAATTGCCCTCACAAATGTGATTCCAGTGATAGCTTGACTGGATTTGGAGCCTTACAGCAAAATTAAACTCACGGTCCCAGAGGCTTTTAAAAAACACTTGGCCTGATGATAGAATCACTCTGTGTCAGCAAATGTCCATTTTCTTTGTTTTTTTTTTTTTTCCTTTTTATTCTCATCTCGAGTGTCCCCAAAGTGGTTGGGGCATTGTTTCTTGTCTTTTAAAGATGCAATTGGTTGCACAGTGAGCAAAGATGCAGACATCTGGACCAGCACTGAGCCAAAATCTCTGATGTCTTTTCTAACACTGCTTATCCTTCACATTTGCTGGAGGGTAAAAAGGGAGAAAAAGGAAACCAAAGCAATACTGGCTGTGCACACACACCCACAAAACCCTGCAGCTGACCCTTTAGAGGCCTGAATCAGGGCAGTGGAAATGATCTCCTGGATTTAGCTCTGGTCATATATATTCACAGTGCATCACTCCCTTCCAAACTTCTGTCACAGGACCCATAGGATGACCTGGAGAGGTTTAATAAATTCTGGAGGATGATAACAGAGGCCATGCCTTGCTTTATGGTCTTCTGTCAATGGGTATCCCCTGCAGAACTAAAGCTCTCCTCATTTTTATTCAGTGCACAAAAGCATTAGTTGATCTTATTTGTGTTAATTTCTCCAAGTCAGTCATCCCCTCTGCTTTTCAGAGGAAGTTATCTAGTTTTCTTAGGCTAAATAAGGATACTTAGATGTTCTTTCCTTTGACCATCAGTAATTCAGGAAAGGGAGCAAGAAATTAAAAAAAAAAAATTACGTAAACCAGTCAGAATAATGTGAAAATGTTTGCTTTTATCATCATTCATAGAACCATGGAATCATAGAATCATTTAGGCTGGAAAAGAACTTTAAAGTTGTCAATCCAGCTGCTAACCCAGCACCAATACTGGACCATGTCCCTAAATACCACATCTACACATCTTTTAAATACCTTCATGGACAGTGACTCAACCACCAAACCACATTCTCTGCGTTTCATGACAGACATCACTCCTTACAGCCAAAAATCTTTCACAGCCTTTCTATTTGGTTTTTTTTTTTTTTAAGCAGGAAAATTTATTGACTATGGCTTTAAAAGTAAAAAGAGATTAAAAAAAGCATGAGCAGGTGTTCCTGGCTCCAACAGGTATTCCTAGCAGAGGTATTTCATATTTTTGATGCACCCATCTGTGTGGTCTCACCTCAGGTGATTAGTGACTCTAAAAGATGTGACATTTGCAGCTCGGTGATGTTCTGTCCTGGCCAGCCCTGTATCAATCACAGCTGCCAGATGCAAATGCAGCCTGTCACCAAAAGAGATCCCTTTTCCCAGAGCAGTTTTATGTCAAGATGAGAGCAGCCTGTTCCTGCTCCAGCTATCACAGAGCAACTCCAGTGAACTTCATGGAATTACACAAAACTTAAACTAGGTTACATCGACCTATATATGGCAAAACCTCCTTTCATCTGTTCCTTTTTAAACTCAGCACGGCTGCAGAGATGTCAGTGATGCTCCTGCTGCCCCAGGGGGGTGTGGGTGAAAATTTGGGCCCAAGGGTCACTACTGGAATGTTTTCCATGGGCTGGTAGTACAACTGGGGAGCGCTGGGAATTTACTATGGGAATGTAATATGGGGCTGCAATAATTTCAAAAGCATTTACAGGACATTTTCCTAGAACAGCATCTGAGAGACATTGAGAAATGTCCCAGCTCACTTTAACCCTGGGACAGCTGGGTAACTATCCTGGAAATTCTAGAATTATCTCCCAGATTCTTGCACCTTTTGGTTGTTCCATGACTGAATCAGGAATCCCAAACTTCTGGATCTCTTTGATCCCAAAACCTTTAGGAGACTGGATGTACATGTCTGGGAAATTCAGGTGTCTGAATTGATGGTGGATGGATACTGACACTTTCTGGAATGCTAAATGTGAGAGCAGATCCAGAAGGGTTTCTGTGGGTTTAATTTTATTAAACCTGGCCACAGTCAGTCCCTTTAAACTCCGTGGGGGTTTTTACAGCACCTGCTGGGACACCACTCCAGAGAAACGTGGTGCCTGTTCACCAATTGCAGAAATTTCTCCTGGAGTTTTAAAGCTTTCTACTCCTGCAGCTTTGAATTATTTATGGGTGCTTGTAATGGCTGAAAGGCCTTCTTGGGAAACTTTCAAGCTGTTGCTTTAAAAATGCATAAGTATGACTTGCTTTAACAGCTATTTCTGAATTTAGATGGAAAACACGCCTCCTGTTCCCTCTTACTCCCTCACTCAACATTTGGGTTGGGGTAGGGACCAGAAGAGGGCAAATCCAGGTATTATATTTGTCAATTTTCTTTTAAGACCATTAATACTGCAGCAGATTTTATGGTTCTTTTTTCCTTAGCTGCAAGAGATGTGCAGAGAATTTGTTGATAAAGAATGTAATATTTTCAAACTTATCTTTTTTATCACTGTTGCATTTTGAAAAATATGAATTCAATGATCCTTAAAACCCCTTCCAACCCACTATTCTGTGTTTCTGTGGAGTTCTGTTTGGAGACAGAAGTGGTTTTCCTTTTCTCAGCCCTGCTCTTTCTGTCCATAAATCTGAAATACTCTGGTATTTGAAATTGTATAGAGGAGCATGGTGGAGAAAAAAAAAAAAATAAATAACTGCTGATTGGCTATTTTCAAATAAGTGGCAATCTTTCTAGTTTTGCATCTTAGTTTCAGTTCAGTTACAGGTTATTGGTATAAAACATATAAAATAATAACAACAGCAGTTATAGCAATTTTTTGAAAATATTGTTATGACACCATCAATATTATCACTTAACAACTTTACAGCTCGCAACATTTTAAAAAATGGTCACTATTATTATCCCTGTGGCTTTTTTTTTTTTTTTAATGGATGGTAAAACCAGGGAGTAAAGAGGAAAATTCATTTGTTCAAGGTCACTCCACAGAGCCCCAGAAAAGCCATGAATTGAAATCAGGTTTTTGCAGTCCCCAGCCAGCTCTTTAACTTATGGGCACAATGCTCCTCAGGAAGGACAGCAGGCACTGAGGAGAACAGAACACCACGGCATTAAATGGAAAGCACCACATTAAAGATTTTTTTTTCTTTGCACATTTTATAGTCCATTCCCTTTTATGAATTCCAGAAATTCACATTTATTTGCGAGGCACAAAGGAGAAAGACAAGGCTCCCAGTGACTGCTATTATTAATAAACTTTTTGTGCAGCACTTTTTTCCTGAATAGAAGGTGTAATAATCTTACAGGTAGCATGTAAAAGGAGAAATAGAGTGTAGTTACTATTGATGTTGGTGTGTTCAGGTGAAGGGAATATTTAAGGATAGGGAAAAATAATTATTGAAACAGCAGTGTGTTCAGGTGAAGAGAAGATGTAGGCAATACATGCACAGATGGGTTTGTAGACCTAAAACTCTTTTCTTGCCTTCCTTTTTCATGAAATAGAGTCACAGAACCACAGAATGGTTTGTGTTGGAAGAGACCTTAAAGATCCTTCAGTTCCAGTTCCCCTGAAATGGGCAGGGACAGCTCCCACAGGACCAGATTGCTCAGCACCCTGAGGAAAAATCTGATATGTGAATAAGGGAATAGGGGAATAATGAGGTATCACCAAACACCCCAAACTATTCATTAGTAGGGATCATTAAAGGCTCAGCAATTTCTACTCACCACTATTTGAATTTTGAAGCCATTCCCAATTCCATCTTTGTTCATGAACTTCCTCAGCATCAGCGTGATCTGACAACAAACAAAGAAAAAGCCCAAACCAGGAGAGATTTCGAGAAGGTGGGAATCTCTGGTTTTGTTGATGGCCTCAGAAGAGAAATAAATGCTAATTTGGGTGCAGTGCCCTTTGTCCAGGGCCAATCCCTGTTGCCAATTATTAACATTACTTTTGATTAGTTCAGAGAACCTCAGAGGGTCCCTGCTGCATTAATAATCAGCTGTAGGCATTAGCAGGATGTGTGCAGAACTTCCTCTACCCACTGTGGCTATTCCCACTGAGAATATTTGTAGAAATACAGTAAAAATGAGGAAGCTATTAAAAGCTCTGGATTCCCAATGACTTGAAGAATTTGGGGCACTTAAACTTTTTAAGTTTTTTGTTTATTGGTTTTTTTTTCCCTAGGATGGGAAAAATAAGTAGATTTAAAGCAGTTTAAAACAAAACAAAATGAAACAAAAATCCCAAATCAACCCAAAACAAAACCTCCAAGATTAGCTTTCTAATTTTCCATTTTGAAACAATTCTGACATTAAAGCCTAAATGTGTGTGTGTGTTACAGGAAATGTTCCATTCAATTGAGGATGATTATTTAAAATAATAAAAAAGGTGGTTTTGAAAAGCAGCTCNTTTAAAGCAGTTTAAAACAAAACAAAATAAAACAAAAATCCCAAATCAAACCAAAACAAAACCTCCAAGATTAGCTTTCTAATTTTCCATTTTGAAACAATTCTGACATTAACCTTGGTAAGTAAATTTTTCACTGATGCAAGTATTTCAAGATACTCTGGGTTTGTTTTTTTTGAGATGTTTTTCCCAGTGTTTCACAAAGGAGTGTGGATCACTGTAATACAGGAGGGTGGCAGCTCCGTTCAGCTGTTAATTGCTTCTTCATCATGGGAAATGTGCACAGATAGATTGCATGAATAATTGAACTGTGTGGCCAAACAGTGAGAAAGAGATGGATTAGATGAAGCTGGAAAGCCTAAATGTGTGTGTGTGTTACAGGAAATGTTCCATTCAATTGAGGATGATTATTTAAAATAATAAAAAAGGTGGTTTTGAAAAGCAGCTCCTTTTTGATGGATGGAGAAAAAAAAAAAAAATTGAGCCTTCCTCCACTTTGCCTTAACCACTGACATGGTGTCTCTAGCAAAGATTCAAAACTTGATGCTTTAAATCCATGAAATTAAATAAAAGCACCAATTAAGGCTTTTTGAACAATTGGTGTCTATTTTGTCACATTTTAGGAAAACTGAAATTTAAGTCTCATAGTGAATTTACTATTTTACCATTGCAGCCATTAATAGTAGCAGCATTTATACAAACACCAAAACATTGTTTTCACTATGGCAAACATGAGACTTTTCACAGGACTTAGATGAGTGGGAGAAAATATTTAGGTACTTGGAAGAACAATGAACAGTTTGATTTATTCAGATTCTGATGTCATTAAAATTGTTAAACCTATTTGTATAGATACAATTATGAAGAATATCAGATGGATTTATCAAGATAAGAGAAGCATTTTTCTTATTAAGTACTTTAAAGATGTTGTTTGTTTTCCTTCTGTTTAGAACTCATTGTTCTCTTTGTGCTTTTCCAAGAGAGGTATCATCAAATAACCAAAATGCTTCTCTTTTTTTTTCCTTTTTAAAAATGTTTTCTTCCATAGAAAACCATATATTTTAATTAAGACCTGAAAATACTTGCCTTGTAAATTATTTTCTTTCAAATTTCCTTCTATCAAAATAATGTTCTTATTTGTTTCCATTTCTGAATGAACTTAATAAGAAGGATTTCTGAGAAAAGTGTAGGTAGAAATGAAATATTTGAATATTTTCAGTCAGCCCAAACCTAAATGAAATTTCCTATGCAAAACAATTGAACTATCCCTTCATCAAATTGAAGAATTATTCCTGGGAAAAGGAGCAATTATATAAAGAGATTAGACCTGATTTCGCACTTTATAATAAGCAGCATAATTTAACCAAATTCATTGGTTTTCCTCTCATTCAATTTAGGATTAAATTAAGTTCTCCATTTCATCAGTAGGTATGTGAATTAAATAAAAAGGTTTGGATTTTGCTGTACACTGAATTTGCTATCATATGAACCAATGCAGAGATAAAGGCACCAGCCAAGGGCAGAGAAATGAGATTATACTTTTAAAAAGTGAAGAGGCTGATTGTTTTCTCACTGTTTAATGCCTGTAAGTCCAAAATTTTAAAATATAACAACAGGAAAGCAGTTCAGTATCTGTGTGGATTATGTGTTGTTTGCCACTCTGAAACAACCTTTCTACCAATAATACACAAAATACTTTAATGATTAAATAAAGACAAAAATATTGTAAGAGCTATGAAAAACAGTACAAACAGCTTTAAGATTAGAATATTGCTAGAGAATGAAGCCATAACATTTGGGTCCATTACTTATTTCCTTTTATCATTAAATCTACATTGATGTTGCAGAAATGGATGGATGAAGGAATGAATCACTGAGAGCACAAAATGTCCACTAAAATAAGACTGCTATACACAGAATTCAATATACTTATTTAATAAAAACATGCACTTTGGAAGTGCATTATGTGGTGCATTATAATAAAGCAATAACAGTAAATCCACGGCTTTTAAAATCAGTGTTTGTCATTCTCCGTGGTCATTCTCAAAGTCTCTGTGAATCTCATTGCCTCTACTACAAATAAATCAAAATATGTGCTTTTGCAGAGATTTCTGCTTTGATTCTTTAAATAAGTCAATGCAGATATTTTGTTCTAAATAAATAAAGGCTTATAATTCGTGCCCCTCAGATGGGAAATAGATTAATTCTGTAAGGAATGGACCAGAGTCTTTCTGCAGCATTGAGGTTTGGTGGTTAATCTGGCAAAATGTAGGTCTGTCACTGAAAATGAACTCTAAACCTTGAATCTTATTTTCCAATAAAAGTTCTAAATCAAATTTTTTCGCTGCCACTCATAAACATTTAAAAGAGATTTTAAAAACAGTCGAAGAAAACAAAAGCCTGAAGAATTTTGGATTCCTATTTATACATTACCTACTCATGCATGGAAAGCTTGTCATAGCAAATTCCACGGTGTGATTTCTGTTCTGGCTGTGTTTTATTAAGTTGTAAAGGCAGAATTAGGGATTTTATATATATTGGGATTTTCAAAAGCTCTTCATTCCCAGGTTTCAATTAAATTGCTCAGCATTTTTAAACACAGAAATCTCTTTCACCATCAGCTTCAAAGCCCCTGGTTTTGGTACCCATTGCACACAATCCCTTAATTATAAAAATTGAGCACTTTGCAGTAGTTAATGGTTTTTATCCCTGTGAGACAGGGGAATGCTCTCACAGCTTCGATAGCCAGAGAATGGCACATTCTAAAAAAAAAATTAAAATAATTCTAAAAAACCCTATAAAACAGATTTAGAGGCTTTCCAGAGTCATACAAAGAGTTTAGGGTGAAGCCAAGAACCCATGATCTTCAAGTTCAATCTATAATTCTGTCTGGTCACCCCTTTTTGCTCCTGGGAAGAACCAGAGGGGGAGAAGATCATGCTTTAAATACACTTTTATCTCCTTTTTGTTATTGCCTGATTCCTTGCCTAATTATTTTACTCCTTCTGCTAAAATAGAGCTTTATATCCTAGAACATTGTCCAGTGGAGTCTCCCCGTCCTGCAACTTCATTGCTTGGAAATTATGGCTGTAAATGCTTAATTTGTCTTTCATGTTACCTCATAAGTGACAATTTTGAAACTGCAGAGAATAAACCAATTTTTCTGCTGTCTCTAATGTGTGACACAATAATACCATTCCAAACACGTGGAGTTGCTGCCTGTGGGGTTTTCTTTCACAATGTTCTACAGGAAGAGATGAAGGTTAAATAAACAAATCTCCTGGATAAGGATTCTGGCATTGGATTGGGGCTCGCTGAGGGAAAATAAATCCAAATGAGGCAAGATGGGATTAAGACAATGCAAAAAGTAGAAAGGAACTGAAATAAATTGTGAGTTTTTGTTCTTTGGGAAATCTCAATGCCACGGATTTCCATTCTTAGCACTTCATTTCTATATTTTGAGAATGAGTCAAGGAGTGTGTAGGGAGATCCATCACAGCAGGGGAAGCTGCACCACTAAGCTTAAAAACACACGGAAAAATTCTGATTGTCATCTTTTGAATCACAGGAATGCACAGGAATGGAACAATGTAACAAAAAGAAAAAAATTGAATATACTCAAGCATTTTAAAGCCCTTACACATTTTATGAGTATTTTGATGCCTCTTGGGGCTTTAAGCATTTACAGTATCCTGCAAAAACCTCATCACCCATCCCAAATATCAGCAGTTCAAGAAAAAAAATCATGATTTGGCAGTTCCCCACTCCTGCTGCTCCTCGTTCAGCTGAACCCATCAAGGTTTTTGACACCTCTCACAGGAACATCACCAGAGAGAATTCTGGCCAAGGTGAGGGAGAGCAGCAGGAATAGCTGAGGTGTTCACCAGAGAGCTTCATATTTGTGCTGAAGCATTTGAGACAACAAATTTAGAGATCAGGGAAAAAAAAAAACAGAGAAAAAGAGACAGACAGCACTAAATGTCTGGAACTTTCTTCAATGGATTGTTTTCTGAGTTTTTCAGGAAGCATCTGGGACCGAGGCTTCAAATGCATTGGCATTTCACTTGCCAAAATCCTGCAGAGGAAAAATTAAAATGGGATCACAGCACATAATTCTGAATTAATCTTTCTCTCCTCTTTATCTTCCTTTGGCTTTCATGTATAACCTCCATCACAAGAAAATCTGAGAGTCTGTGCAAACCCACAGTGATGTAAACTGATAGGGTTCTTGGAGTGAAGCTTCATTAATTTGCAGTGATGGTGATATGACCCCACTAACATCACTGGAAATGTTTTTGATGTCTGCTACAAATTCAGAAAATGGCTTTGAAAGATGTGACTGATTAAGGTCCATTTGCTTCTTTGAACAAAAGTGGATATTTCTCTCTGGAACTTTGAATCCCCTATGACATTTCAAATGTAACTATCAAAAGTGTAATCAGAATCAAACCCAAAGGCTCAAGAAATGAGAGCGAGTAATTACATTAACAGATGAGAGAAAAAAATCACAATCTTAAAGGGATGACAGATGTGAAAAATGCTTTATTTTTTATGGAAAAAAGGAATCAATATCTACTTCACTGCAAACTTCATGTTGTGCTTTTTGGGAGGTGAACACGTGAGAGGGCATAACACACTCTGGGCTTCTGAGAAGAAAAGGAAAATATGAAATTCGCTGGTCTGAGGATGAGACAAGGAGAAGGACTGGAGTGGAGGAAGGGACTGAGGAGGGATGAACCTTCCAACTCCTCTTGCTGTGGAAGGAAAGGTGGAATGTTGAAAATGACCAGTGACACTGAAAATCTTATTTTTTCCCTTTAATACCCAGCAACAGGCCTGGAGTGGCAGAATTGGGGAGCACATCCATGGCACAGGCAAAGCAGGAGGGAGGCTGTAACCACCATGCTGTTATTGGTGATTTATGGCCAGAATTCCCCACCTCTTCTGCCCAAAAATGGGAAGGATTTTGCCCATTATAGATATAAAGTAGAACCCTGTCAGCCATCTGAAGATTTATTAATTCCTTGAAGCTTTGAAGAAGAAATTGGATTAAATTCTGCAGGTTCTCATAGTAATTCCTCCAGAATATTGTTAATATCTGAAGACTCCCCTGGGTGTTCTGAGAAGGACTGGAGTGGAGGAAGGGGTTGGGGAGGGATGAACCTCCCAGCCCCCCTTGCTGTGGGAGGAAAGGTGGAATGTTGAGAATGACCAGTGACACTGAAAATCTTATTTTTTCCCTTCAATACCCAGCATGGAGTGATAGAAGTGGGGAGCACATCCATGGCACAAGCAAAGCAGGAGGGAGGCTGTGGCCACCATGCTGTTTGTGGTGATTTATGGCCAGAATTCCCCACCTCTGCTGCCCAAAACTGGAAATTACTTTGTCCATATGAAGGTTATAGGTATGAAGCAGAACTTCTCCAGCCATCTGAAGATTTACTTGAATTAAAGTAATTACTAATTCCTTGAAGCTTTGAAGAAGAAATTGGGTTAAATTCTGCAGGTTGTCACGGCAATTCCGTGACAATTAAATATTGAGATATTTAATTTATATTTAATTATATATGACAATTAATATTCAGATATTATATATATATATTAACATATATAAATTAATTTAATATATAAATAATATATTATTAATTATATTATTATATATATTATTATATATTAATAATATACTTAATATAAATATATTAAATATATATAAAATTATAATTTTAATAATATAATTATATATATTATAAATTATAAATAATATATAATATATAAATATAATATATATTGTTAAATATATATATTTAATTTATATACAATTTAATATTCAGATATTAAATATTTTTAATATCTGAAGATCCCCTGGGTGTTCTGCAGTGCTCCCCATGCATCCCTTGTGTTCTCTGACCAGACAAGGAAATCCTTGGAACTCTCCTGCAATCACTGTCTGGTGTTCAGCCCTTGTCATTTGTCACTGCTGTGGTTGTGGCTCTCACTGGTGCAACCCCACAATTCCCAGGCACATCCCGGAGATATTCCCACAAGAGCTTTCCCATCACCACTCCTGTTCTGGGGAAATAAACAAGTTTAGCTGTTAAAAAATAAGTGGTGCTGTTCCAAGCTGACCCCAGGGAGAAAAACGTGCCTTTATCAGTTTGCTAAAGGCACTCAGGAACTTTGTCAGGCACAGAATTTTGGCATCCTCTCCATCATTTCTCAGAGCTGGGTGGATTTGTTATCTTTAGAGCTGGTTTTTGGCACATCAGCATGGATCTATTGCACACCTAAGTCATATTTAGAGGCAGAATTTAATAAATGGGGCTTGCTGTTGTGTTTGCTGGGTTTCTGATTATTTTCTAGTACAGACATAGACACACAGCTTTCTACAGGGAACCTGCACAACATAATCAAAAATGTACTTTCCAAAAATCCTTTGTCACTTTGGATTATAAATTCAGCATGTCAGTGAATTTGGTGTTTAATTGGAGAAGCAAGTAGAAGTTGAATTTCAGTGCCCCATTATTTTATTCTACTAAAATCAGTAATGAAAGCTACAATTTTGACCAGTTGATGTGACTTCCAGCTTTATTTTGCCAACACATTTCCAAATCCCAGTCATGCTGTCACCTGAACTGGAGGGATGTTTTCTTTTAGGTTCTCTGCTATCACTGTGGTTTTTGTTTTTTTTTTTCCTTGGCTGTTGGCTTCCTGCTTTCCTGAGGAACTGAGCAGAACAAGACATGACACACATGATGAAGCCAAAAATGGGAGCACATGGAAAAAGTGCTGATTTTTGTCTCAGAATGGACTTTACTGCAACAACTTCTGGCTTCCTGCCTTTAGGAGTTGGTCATAACAACCATAAAATATCTTAATTTCATGGATATGTATTCTGCTTCAAATACATCCAGCAGGCTTTAATTGCTGATGTTCTTACGGCACAAAAAAAAATCCTCTATGTTTTTAAAAATTTAAAGTGTTTAATTGAATATAATATATTACCTGTTGAGTTACACTACATTTGGGACTCTGTTTCAATTAAATCCAAAAATCCTTACTGTTTAATAGCTTTTCAGGCCTCATGGTGGACTTTTAAAACCTTAATTAATTCTTAGAGTCTTTAAGTGCAGCCATTAAAAAAGCCTACTGTTCTTTCTCTTCCACAAACTCAGGAAAGTTGGTTTTAAAGAGCCTTTAACCAAGATGAAATTCTGAAAAGCTGGACTTCAGAGAAAGGGTAAACATATCCTTCTCCTCACAGCTCATAGTATTCAAGATTTCGGACTTGTCCTTTATGTTAGCAATCAGAAAACTGTGATTTGCTTTTTGCTGAAATTATTGGTAAAATACAAAATACAAATTATAGCAGCAAGCAAGGTGGGAATAATCCCCAAACAGGAGTAGTAACTACGTGTGAGTGTTCTGATTTTAACTGTGTTACTGCTACTAGTGTGACTTTTTCTATTAATAAATACTTTACCTGCAATTCTACATTTTCTTTTTCTGTTACAATTAGGTTTAGAGGAATAACAATTCTTGAATTAGACTGTTAATACTACTAACAATAAAAAAATTCTTTAGAGTAGGGCCACAAACAAGATCAGAGGGTTGTAACACCTCTCCTGTGCAGAGCTGGGGTTGTCCAGGCTGGACAGGAGAATCCTTCTCCCGTAATTGATCAGATTATTCAAATAAAAAGTGAGTTGTGCTTGTTATCACAGCAAGAACCAACAGATGAAAGCCCAGTTATGTGAAATTCTTACTGTGATTACCCAGTAGGTTTTGTGTTGGGTAACCAAAATCTATATGAGTAAGGTTTTTGGTTAAACAATACCTTCAGGGCTTTCAAGTTGAACTTAAGAAATGTTTTGGGTTTTTTTTTTTTTTTTTTTTTTTTTAATCCAGTGTACTATAAAGGTGGTAGCAAAATATACTCTAGAAGTCTTCAATATTTTGCCTCCTCAAGAACAAAAAAATGAAAAAAAAAGAGAGAATTAAATTTGGAAAATACTCAAAGTTTGCTGTTGGATAAAAACCAATGACCATCAAAAAAGTGAATGGAAGTGTGAAGACTAAAAACATCCTTGGTGATGCAGCACCAAATTGATACTCAGGGAGAGTTGTCTGACAGGTTAGAAATCTCTGCCATATCATAGAGAAATCCCAAAAACATCTGCATAAACAGCTTTTCTCTGAGATTAATTCACTCAGGGAAAACAAAAATTTATGCCATATCTTTCTCATTTAAAATAGAAACCAGAAAATCTGTGTGGTGGGGACATGAATCACTACCAGGGAAATATCAACAATACAAGTTAAAAAAAAAAAAAAAATCAATGCTATATATTCGCTTTGCATTTTTACTGCTAACACAATTGTTGACGTTGTAAATTGACTCTTAACATCATAAATGGCTTCTCACACATTGTAAAGTAAACCCGTGGACTTTTATTAGCCTCATAAATGGCTTTTTAACATGCAAATAGCCTCCTTCCCATGGCAGAATGTAAATCCCATGGGCTTTATGGACAGCATAAGTCATGTGATGTATTGCACTTGCATATCTGTGTTGGTTTTCATTTAAAAACTAAACAAAAGTTTGAGGAAATAAATCACAGGAATTTGCACATTTTCAGTTGTGGCCACCGTTGTTTTCCTGCGCCTTTGATCAATGTGAAATATAAAAAAAGGCTCAATAGTCTTTTCTCATATTTGACTCCCCTTTGCAAAATCAAAATGTTGAACAAGAGTTTACCAGCCTGGATATTTCAGTAAGGGCTGAAAACGATGACTAAATAGCTATAAGAATTGGTAAAAGATGTAGGAAACTAAAATGTTAATTATTTTAAAGCTCCCATTTCTTTGGCACCTTTCATTTGCAAAGGTCCCAGAGCACTTCAGAAGACACACAAAATGCATGCTAGGAAAAAATGCAAGGAAACATTTTTAATTTTAAAATTATGGCATAGCCCAAATTTTTAACTATTAATGCTTAATACTGGTGGTTTTAACTGATAATGTTTAATAAAGCTGTTCCTTGGCTTTACCCTGAAGTTTCTGCCTCTTTGAGAGTGAACAGAAATAATTGTTTATTAGCAGTAAAATTTAGTACATTGTCAGATTAAAAGCATAAACCCTAAAAGTTTGCAAATAGAGGTGATTTTGGCGGTCATACCCCAGATATCTAACTTATTAATTAACTTCCTCAATGACATCCGGGTTTTTCAGTGTGAGCAAACAGAAAACATTTTTAAATCTAATTTAATTAACATTTAAACAATTTAGAGGACATAATTTAACAAGGTATTGCTTGGGAGCTGAGTGGGATTGTTGTTATGGTTCTGGTGTGTCATGGCTCCTGTAGCTGCAGGCACAATATATAAATTTTTATGTTGCTAAGAAGGTTGTAATTCAGATATTTGGGATTATCTGAGAAGACCCAAATTGCAGAACTGAGTAGGGTTCATCAAGATGCTGAAACATCCTTCACTGCATGTCAGGGAGTCCATTCATTCCACCCATGTAGGAGTTACAGAAAAGGAAATAAAGAGTGGATGAACTCATAAAACCATCACTGTGCTGCCAGGACAGAACACAGAGCAGTTTTCATTGGATTCCCTGAGGAAATTAATCCAAATTATTGCAGCTTGAGTGATATATTTCTAAAAAGACAGTGCATAGCTCTTATTTCTCCAAAGAAGCTAAAAAATAGCCGTGTATATTTGTCTACAATTTTTATGTAATAATTAAAGGATGTCCACTGACCATACATGTGGATTAATTTTGTATCCTGCTATAAGAATATTTTATTTTAGAGGGCTGTGAAGTGCATTTGCTGGGATGTCCACAGCAGAGGTGAGGACAATCCTGCTCCAATCACTCCTATGGGAACAGCTCCAGTGTTTTATCCAGCTGTAATTCAATGTATAAAACAGTGTTTAACACATTGGCCATTCAATTCAGATTTCTGAGGGAGAATTAAATGCTGGAATTCTTTTGAGGAGCTACACCAAAGTGTCAAAAGTCATATTTGAGAATGGCATTACAAGCCCTGCACCAATAATGTGATTGACCCCTCTCATCAGTGCATTTTGGAATTAAGCTGCATGAGCTCAGCTGACCCTGTGCTCCCATCTGGGACATAAGAAACCTGACATTTTCACCTGCTCTGCTAGGGCAGCAACTTTTCCTGCATTCATGGGCAGTGCAGTTCCTTCCAGGTTGGTTTGATCTTTGGGCTGTGACCAAATCACCAGGTCAGTAATCCTGTTTTAAAGGAGTCCATCACACTCTCCCCTTTTCTACCAGGAAAAGAGTGAACCACAACGAAAAATTTCTTCAGATATAGAACAGCTTTAATATAACTAAAAAAATCATGAATATTTTTACCAGACCTGGGTTTTCCCAATATCTAATTACATTAACATACATATTCTCTTTCTGTTCACAAATGTAACAGGACAACTATCTCATATTTTTTTCAGTTTAGGCCTAGAAAGAAATTGGTGAAGACATTCAGACAACATCTGCTTCAGAAGGCTGCTGAACTCTTTAAATTTTTTAAAGTTTCCTTAAAAATTGCCTTAGAGGAGAAAAAAAAGTCTATTGTGGAGATGGTCTGACTTTCAAAGTCAGCTCATTAATCATAGTTAATGCTCCTTGTTATAGCAGATAGTAATCTGTACTTCTTAGGAGCCCACACTGCCCACAGCATGAAAATATTTCTGATCCATCTAATAAAAATTTATAGTGTCATTCCCTTCTGAGGCTGGTGTCTTATGTGCTTTGTAGCAGGATGCAAAGTAAGAAAGTTTCAAAATGTGCTTGAAAATTTTCTGCATGTTTATATTTATTTCCTACATTGGTGTGTTTATGCATAAATGCACAGGTATGATATCACGTATGTGACCATCAGGTTGTTGAGGATTTTGCCTAGACAAGGTCAGAGAAGCTGCAAGGATGGAGATCCATCCCAATTGCTCATCCCCTTTCTTGTATTTAACCAACTTCATGACGAAAATCTTTTCTCTCACATGAAATCCAGGTCCTCAAAAGCACCTTGTTCTGCTTAATACACCTCATTGGAACCAGAGCAGCTCAGCAGATGAGAAGGTCTGGATTGAGGTGATGTGAACATCTAAATATCACTTCTGGAAGCCTCTCACACTTCAGCTGGTTGGTTTATAATGAAATGTAATTTCATCTTTCTGCCATGAGCTCTCGTGATCCCATTGCACAGATGGTGAGTAAAGGGGAATCAAAGGCAGATATTCACTGTAATTCACTGTAATTTCCTTTGCAGCCCAGGTCAGAATGTCTCTTAATGAATCAGCTTGCTAATTGTCTCTGCTGTTGTTGTTGTTGATATTTCCTTCACTTTGAACTCTGTCTTATCCCTTGGGAATGTTCCTGGTGGCTTAAATTCTGGACCAAAGATGACTCTAAAACTGGACCTCCAGTCTGAAAAGGGTCTGAAGAGTCATTGCTCTAGAGCTGTGATGTGCTGGGTTTGTTGTACATTAATCAAGAATTGTTTTTGTTATATTCATCATGGCCATGCTTAAGTGAGCAGACTTCACATGTAAAGATCAGTGAGACTGAAAAATGCCCTAAATATTGATGCTGTCCAGCATTTGTTCCTCCTTTTGGCTAATAATGACTATTTTAAACTCCTTGTTTAAAATCTTTGTCTAGAAAAAGGCATTAAACCCCACACATACCTGAAGATGTCTCTGAAATGCCTTCTACCACGTTACTCATTCTCCTGACGTGCCCTATTTGGCAAAGCACAGAGCTCTGAGCTCAAGGAATTATTCAGGAAAATTCAACATAACCTCTAAGAAGCCATTAACACCTCCAGTTTGGGGTGTTGCTTGTCAGAGATCCTAAATTGCCACTTTTGCTAAACTTTTGTCACACTAAATTGCCACTTTTTGTCACACTTCTGGGTGTCTCTTTCTGCTTTCTATTTCTATTAATGATGGAAAAACCACAGGTAACTGTTTGCCTTTGCATCCTAAAGTAGCCTAATCTGAAAGAACTTTTACTCCATGCCTTATGCACATGCAAGAAAAAAAAAAAGTTGAGTTAAAAAAACTGCTACTGGGAATTGTTTTTATGCAAAACCAAAAAATAATAATGCTGGCATGCCCTGATCCTGCCTTTGCTGTGTAGTGTGACCCCAAAACATCTTCACCTGCAGTTGAGGGGTTAATAATCTTCATGGGAACCACATTCCTCCTGCTGATTGTGGGAAAAGGCAGGAATAACCACTGCTCAGCTCAGTGTTCAGGGTCAGGAATCCAGAAATAAAGCAGATAAAGAGGACCCCATTTACAGTGTGTCAGTGTCAGCATTTAGCTGCAAATGAAAGACTGCAATTCTGATCCTTAAATTCTGAGGGGTTTAGCTAATAACCACTAAATATAAATTCCTTTAAAAAAGATGAGGGAACAGGATCTGGAATTCACGTTTCAAGGAAAGTTTCTTTTTACTCTTGTGCCTGCAGTACAGGTCAGAGGCCTTTTAAATCCCTTTTTCCAAGGATTTTCAGGTCTTTTTTTTAAATTTCCTTTGCTGCAGCAGAAGATGATGAACAAAATCTAGAAAGGGTTCATAGTATGGTCAGTAGAGGGGGCTTCTGTCATTGGGGGAATGATTAGTTAAAATTGATTCCTCTGAAGTATTTAAATGCATCAGGAAATTTCAGGCTCTGAGACTCCATATCATATCAAATGACTGATTTTGAGAATCTGCAGGCTGCAAACTCCATTAAACAGCTTCATATAGAAATTTGTGGTGCTGTAGATGGCAATATCTAAAGGTTTTTGCTGAAAAGTTGTCCTCTTGCTTTGAGGGTGATAACCCTGGATCAGCGTTAATGGGAGCAGACAAAAAGGTGACAGTCCCAATGGTAAAAAACCCGGGTAGATTGGCACTGGAAACTTTTCAGGCATTTCACCCAGAGCAGAAAGGCTCTCCCTTTCAGGGTGTGCAGCTGTCACATCGCTCCTCCCCCAGGGAACACTGAGCACCCACTTGTGGATGCTGACCACAATGAATTCATGCCATGGCAATGCACCGTCAGTGGATTACTTCTCTCTTTTTTTTTTTTTTTTTTTTTTTTTTTTTTTTTTTTTTTTTTAATGTGATGCCAGAACGATTTTGCCTTTTTTCTTTAGATATTTGTAACCTTCCCAGTATTTTCCCCACCCTTTTCCCCAGCTAGGAAGAACAAACACATCCCAGAGCTCCAAGCCCTGGGGGTACAAAGCCCCCACCCTATCTTGGCTCTTCCTGGGAACCAAGAGGTTTTTGAGACACATTTTCATAAACAAGGACAGCTGGGACTGAGGGTGGGGGGCTCCAGAGAAGGGGCTTGACCTGGGGGGAATTGCATCACCACTTGTCTTAATTGGTGCTTTTTATCAATTATTGTAATTTCCAAAAACCTATCAAACTGCATTCACCCCTGTGGGGGTGGGCTTTTGTGGATATTCTTCCATAAATGCACCTGGAGCTCCAATAAAGATCCCTTTTATGTCACCTCCTATACTAAAATTATCGCAAGTTTCATTTCCAGGTTGCAAAATAATATAAAACATTATTATAATATAAAACATTATATGTTTTTCCCCTTAAATAGCATAACACAACCTTTATTTTATTATTTTATACCTCGGCCTTGATTGTTTTCCCCATATTTTCTTTGATTTTACAGTACATGGATCGCAGGCTGTCTCCAGCAAGGTGAGAATGTTCTAGAGCAGAATGAATCATCACTAAATTTCAAAACTTGTATCAGAATTCTCAAAGGTGTTTCTTTTTGCTGTGAATGATTATAAAACAGACTGAGCCCAAGTTTTGTGTTTCGAGTTCAACATCTTCATATTTTGTATCCAGAGTCTGCAACCAGCAATCATCTTTTCAGATGAACCCAAATTTCCAACAAAACACATTGATTATTTGAGTTCTCAGTGTCTGGTACTTCATTTAAAATTTTCCATACTGATCACATACCCCCAAAACTTACAAACAACTAAATACAGACTTTCTGGTTAATTCCATATTTATGATGCAGTGATCCTGTTGCTGCAGAACAATTGAATTTTACAAGAGAATGTAGGGAAAAAAATGTATTTCAATTCAAAGATCAAAACTTCACCAGCAAATGATATTTCTGTGTAAGTTGATGAATTGCAGTGTTTTGATCTAGTGAAGGTTTCATAAAAAATAGGTCCTGATACTTCTCCATCTTACTAGAGCGTGAATGAAGAATAACTCCTTTGATCTAATTTAATGTAAACTGGAATCTAATCCTCCCTTTTCTTTAGGAGTTCATTATCTGAAGGTGAGTGGTGTTCTGCAGCATTTAATGGAACATTGTACTATCCATCACCTGTTTTCCTCCCTGAAACCAGTTCATCATGCAGCCTAAATGTGCTTTAGGGGTGCAGAGAGCTAAAGAGAACAAGATCTCCTTTTTTTTATGTGAATTTTGCACAACAGCAGCCTCAGAGCTCTGCACCCCCCTCTGCCAAGAGAAAGGATTTTATTGATTAGCTTGAAGAAGAAATTGTTGACTTTGATAACTGTTCTAAGTTATATTTTCCCTTTCCCCCTCACTTTTTTACATCCCTGATGGCTGCTTGTTACCAAACCACGTAATAAAGATGTTTTTTGTGCGTGTTCAAGCATGAGGTGTGGTTGGAATTAACATAAGGAAGATCAACACTTGGAAACCTTAAGAAAAACCCAGTCTGCAGAGATACAGACCCAGTTAAGGCATTAGTTAAGCTTTTTTCCTTTCAAATAAAGTGTTTGTTTGGATAGAATTACCATTAGAAGAAAGTATTATCTTTAAAAATGTTTCATGCTCTTTTTTTTTACGCTAGAATTGAGACAGCCACTAAGAATACAAGAAGCAGCACACCACAAGTACTGGTTCCAGTGTAATGGTAGCAGAGACAGGGCTTTTTGCCTTTGTTTGTTTTTTTTTGGTTTTTTTTTCCCCTCTAATCTAATGAGAATGTTAAATTACAGCACTTTAGTTTTTTTTAAAAAAAAGTCTTGTATACATTTTTAACAGAAAAAAAAAAATCTCAAGGCAAAGGGAAAAAAAACAAACAAACCAAAACTAGTTTCTTGTTTATCACTCAGCTTCTGGGAACAGGCACTGAACAAGGTGTCCATTCAACTAAGAGATGCAATGATTTTTTGGTTTTTATGATTCTAACTTCAAATCCTGGAAGAAAAAACTAAAACTTTAGGATGATCACAAAGGTATTTAAGTGAAAATTTGGTTTATTATGTACCTTCAGAGGCATATTTCGCTTGTGGCTTCTAGTAAACATTTTTTTCACTGACATAGTTTGGAGCTCCGTAGTTCTCACAATGAAATCTCTTTCCCTGCCTCCCTAATTCACAGTTAAGAGAAATGAAACAGAAAAACCTGCAATCAAACAGCAACCAATATGAAATGCTGTAAGCTTCCTTCAGTTTGGCTTTTAGAGAGAGTTTGAAAGTTTTTTTTCAGAGATGGCTTAGGGTATGTCCAGACTCACCATCTCTGGGTTAGGGACCTGGGTCCCAATGAAAATAGCAGCAATTTTCTTGTCTTTGTCACTTTTAAAAGCCTGAAATGTTTCACCAGCAAACTCATGGCTGTTTCTGTGGCTCAGCTCCATCTCAGCTGATGCTCCTCTGGAAGATTTTGTGCCTCAGCCCACACTGCCCTGACTGAATTTGTGCTTTTCTTTGAGTCCTGTGGGACTTATTTTTCTTTTATTCTCCATGGATGCCAGTCTAAATTGCATTGACTGATTGTCTGTGACCAGCCAGGCTGACAAACTGTGACTTAAATGGGACAGTGTCAATTTTTCTCAGACAGGGAAAGGTCATTTCAAATTCAGAAGCCTGGACCGAAATAATCCATTGAATCTGAGTTATTGGTTTGAAGGTTAACATTTCAGTGATGTGCAGTGTCATTAATATGATTAATATTTGCTTTGTGACTGTCCAGTAATAACTGCAGGAGCAATGAGATGGAAAGTGGTTGTTGTTTTCTGAGCCAAAGCAATGTTATAAAAGAAGAAACTTTGAAAATTATTGTGAAAAGGGCCTGTCCTGGTGTCAGTGTCTGCAGCCAGTAACAGGGTTTGAGGAGGACATTTGATATTAAATTTAGGAATGGGGCTCTGTCCCTGACAGCCTTCATCAGCACAGCCCTTTTTGATTTCATAGGGGAAGCTTTGCTCAACTTTATAACTTTAAAAAAATCCAGATTTCTGCAATTTTGTTCCTTAGGATGAGGTTCTCTCCTGCTCACAGAAGCAGGCAGAGGTGCTCTGGTGTGTATAAACAAATAGATTTACATACCAAGTGAAGAATTTCTCAGTTGGACACTGCTGGTATCACCACTTGCACTGCATTTACATCAATTCTCTCCTGGTTCATCTTTCAGCAAAGCACAAAACAAATCACGTTGGTAGATTTGAAGATTATTCACCCCAATGACCCCTCTCATGCAACATCAGTGTCCAGAGTGCTCCAAGTTTGGCTGCTGAGGGGTCAGGCAGCTTCCCAAACTATTCCAGAATTTATTCTCTCAAGCAAACACCCAGAATGTCTTCTTTCC
The DNA here is from genome assembly GCA_009741485.1 of Malurus cyaneus samueli. Taxonomy (NCBI): domain Eukaryota; kingdom Metazoa; phylum Chordata; class Aves; order Passeriformes; family Maluridae; genus Malurus; species Malurus cyaneus. The sequence goes on along the minus strand of CM019217.1, from coordinate 5,081,769 downwards.
ATCCCAGTACAAGAATGTGTATTCCTAATTTCACAATGTAAAAATACAATTCTCATAGGTCGAAGCAGAACATTTATACTACTTTATTCATCAGGAAAAAAAAAAAAAAACGTATGATGACTTTTTTTTTTAGAATTATTATTATTATTAAGAGAATCAAGTCTAACATAAGCTTGGCTTCAAGAAACCACACTGAAATCTGGAATAAGTGTAGTGTTTTTTGGTACAAATACAGAAACTGAGATTCCAATTTTTTTTTTAACTGCGTATTATGAAGATTAAAAGAGAAATGAAATAGGAACAACAGACTAATCTGAGCAATTCAGAGCTGTCAGTCTCCTGTGATCTAATGATGTTGATTTTGTATCACTGTCATGGTTTCTCAAAGCTTCATCCATTTGACAGCTGCTGCAGGTCATGTTGTGTCCCTCTGCAATATGTTTGTCTGGGGACTGACACAAACCTCATTTTCCTCCCAAGAAGGAAGATCCTCCATGATAAGACCACTCCAGTAAAAAAATTTAAGTAATTTTAAAGTTAATTCCATACTATGGTTATTAGTAAATTGGATTTATAGAGGTAAAGGATACACAGCAACATATTTTGGGATCAAATAAATTAATTTTCTTAAACTTAATATCCTATTTCATTTTACTTGTTTTCATGTATGCATCATTATTATTTCTGGATTAAGAGCTTGGAACCCAGGCATGAATCCCAATTTGTAAGGTTTTGGTTTTCCATGGACTAAAGGCAAAACCCACACCTTTGAAGTGCCAGAAGTTCATTTCTTATTCCTGTGTGATTCAGCTCTCCACTGGTGCTTGTGCCCAGTTTTTCACTCATGATATTTTCTCCTCTATTTTAATTTTGCAGTAAGATTTTCCTACAAGGTGGGGATAGAATCCAACGAAAGCTTTCTTCTGAAAGAGAGGGAATGTTTTTTACCACTGTCCTGCTGTCTCCCAATAATTTCATGACTCACCAGAAGGGCATTAGGAGGATTTGATTACCAATTTTTATTTGAAAATTAAATTAGATCAAAAGAAAAAAGAAAAACAAAAAGGTTTAAAATTAAGAAAGTATTTATTGATCTGTCATTTTGAAATCTTTGATCTTCACTTTTTCTTGTGGAAATCTTCTGTTCGTTCCATTTTCCCTTCACTACTGCATAAGCTGGTAACTCCTTATTTATCATCCTTTAGTCTATAATTTAAAGGGGTTTTTTTTTGCTAGAGATTCACAGGCACAAAGTGCATTCCAAGCAAATAAATATGTATTGATCAATGGAAGTAATTGATTCCTGAATGTTTCTGAACTAATTAGGGAGTCCATAGAGTTTTACATCTGAACAACATATCTGAAAAAAATGAAAAAGAAGCAAGTAAAATAACAATGAAGGAGATTGAGTTGCATTTATACACAGAGATGTTTTAATGCCCTAGTGATTTTCTAATACTTGTGTGGCTAAATATGAACTAATTTATCAGATGTATCAAATTAATAAGCTAATCAAATTAACAAATCAGAGCAGATTGCTGGAGAACAAGAATTAAAGCCACAACCTTCAACTTGTGGTCATGGTGTGGAGCTGTACACTCAAAATATTTCTGTGACTTCTGCTCTAAGATCAAAATAGATCCACAGGATGCTCTTCTGACACTTGACCTGATATTCAGAACTATAAATATCAAATAAAGAATATCTATCCTGAATTCAGCTTCTGAATCTGTGGATCACTTGGCTTGAGCTCCTGACCTAACGAAAGATGAGGAGGTTTTATTTATCAGAGAATAACATATTGGGCTTACCATGGAAAAATTCTGTCTAAATTCATACCTGTTAATTCCTGAATGAGGAAATCTCGGATTAGTGACTTCTGTGTGATCATCCTTAAATGTTAATCAATTTTTAGCAGTAACTGGAGAAAGTTGCTTTACTGTTAATTAATTAGTTATTGCCAGAGTCTCTATTATTCAGTGCAGCACCATAACTGGATTTCTTTGCTAAAGGCTGCTAAATTAATTTTTAATGGACTGTATTTCAAAATTTAATAATGAGACAATACAATTTAATTATCTAAGCCAAACACTGAAATAATTTCAGGACAGTATACAGCACTTAAGAAAAGTTAGCATTTTTTCCTACTGGAAATTTTATATATCCTTCTTCATGTCATAAATATCAAGCAGTGCCTCTGAAGGTCTGTCTTGTCTCTTGGTTATTTAGGTTTTCACATTGTGTCTCTCCACCTGAAGGGTTCTGCCTCCACTACAAAGGGGAAAATGCTGCAAATGAGCAGCATCAGTGAAAATGTCTTAGCTGGTTTTCTGAGGCAGCAAAAAAAGATGTGAAAAGTGCATTTCCTTGCCAAGTACAGAGCAGTGCACTGGAAGAGAAGGTGTGAGAAGGTGGCAGACAGAACATGACTTGATGATGTACTGCGCAGAAAACGGAAAAAAAATCAGACCTCATATCAAAGTTAAGATTTCTGAAACACTTCTGTGAGTAAAATAGTTCTCTAAAGCCCTGGCAAAGAGCATTTCTACACTTCTGGGCTTGGGGCCAGCATTGGAAGGGTGTTCTGCTCACTCAGTGCTTCTTCCTACAGGGGCAAAGCAAAAGGAGAGGGTTTGGCTTTGATGGCGCTCCAGGGTGGTGGGACTGCTGCTGGCCACAGAACAAGAGATGTGGTGATTTCTTAAAGGTTTTATTGAGTTCTAAATGTTCTGAAAATACATTAAGGGATTACTTCTACTGTATACAGAAAAGTTGTCCCTGCCTGTGGCAGGAGGTTGGATAAATGATCTTTAAAGTAGCTTCCGACCCAAACCAATCTGTGATTCAGCAGAAATTGCTACCTGCTCTCTCTGCTCCCAGAGAACCCTCAGTCCACCTGCCCACAAATTGCTTCCAGTTTTTGTTTCATTCCCTTCTGGAAGGACATGAGATTCCTCCTTTTAGCTCCTCTTTCTACCTGACGTCTTTCCTTTTATTTAATCTTTATTTACTTAAAGTGTCACAGAAGCATCATTCTCCTTTGGGATACTAAAATTTCTGGCTAGTTTTGCCATGATGTTGTTCAGCATTTCACAAATACCTTTCAAAGTTCTGAGGGCTCTTTCCAAGGCATTTTTTTTCATCAAGGACCTCCAGAAATTGGATCGTAAATAATTTTGTGCTTAAATTAGACTTAAATATTGCCTGGGTTATTGATGAAGGCTGCATTAGTGTAAAAAAAACTCATGCAAGGGCATGGATCTAAGAAATATTCCCTCTTTTTTCCTGTCAGGGGTTTACTTTATGACATTATTTTATCTCTTGCCACCAGGATGCCCTCAAAAATTCCTGACTAAAATTCCTTGAATGCAGACAGCGTTTTTGGAGAGTTCAGCTGTGTGGATATTCACAACAACAATATCTGTTGTGTTACTGAGCTGCAGAGGCACCAGGAGCTTCCATTTATTATTAGTATATTTGTGTATACAGCCATGAAGAAAATGACTTCTGGTGGTGTTTGCATTGATCATAAAGAAATAAAGGATTACAAACTTTTGTTGAACAGCTAAACGATCCATTTATCCAATCTAATGAATTTGCATTGATGCGTTTAATATAATGTCAAAACTACATTGCGAGCAAAATAAATTGATTTTATTGAATAAATTAATCCTTGAAGACTCTAGCTTTTGGCAGAATGTAAAAATAGCTGCAGACACAAAATTTGGGTGGATATCTGTAGTTCTGCATTTGTGTCTCCAAACGCTAAAGGCTAAAATTGTGAACTTCAGTTTGAACTGTTTTCCTTGGTAACTTGCCCATCATGTTATTTTTTCCCTCTTCTTTAATATTTGAATTAAACAACCCTTAATAATATATTCATTTCTCTAACTTTTGGTACTGTGACAGAAAAGTTTTTCCCTTCGCCCTTTTAATAATTTTGATTACAAACTAAAAACATTTGATTTATACTTCGCAGGAAAAAAAAATACTGTAAATATTATTAATATTTACTATTGTTTTCAATAGTACCATCAGTCTTAAAACTGTCACATATATACATCTGATTTTTCATCAGGAAGTTTTCAATTTAAAGTTCTTCCCACACTGTTTATTGGAGCAGTAGCTGCACAATTATTATTCACTAAAACTCGTGATTTATACCAACAGCTGATTTAGAGTGACAAAATCAGGAGTTCACAGGAGCTGGAACTAAAGTAATTTTTATAACTTCAGTCTGTATTTTGGGCTCCTTCAACCTCTTTTGACAGAGGTTTTGAGCATCTGCAGTGCTCACTTTTTCTCCAGGGGATGTTGTGAATATTTAACAGACACCAAAATCTCCAAATGTCCCAAATAACCCTCCTAGGAAACAAAACCCACAGTTAAAGAAATTGCTTGGAAAAACAACTCTTTTAAACTGTCTTTCCCAAAAATTTAACAAAGGCAAAATTGAAACTTATTTGCTAAATATCAAAGGGACAATGACTTCTTGTGATGAATTCTCATCCCTTTATCTCCATCACTCACAACACAACTGTCATTTTTTTGTTGTTTTGTAGCTGTGAAAAGTTCTAACTTTGACAAGACTGCTTAAATAAAGGTATAATTTTGAGAAAAAAACCTTAAGAGCAAAAGTTAGGCAATATCTTCCCAGAACAGTTAAAGGTGCCATTCTCTTTTTTATAATACAGCTCAAAATTTTGGGGGAGTTAGAGCGATACAAAATTCCATAAAATCCTTCAGAAACAGTGAGCTTTGACTCTGCAAAGCCAACAGAAATTTAGGCATGGATTTGGGAGCTGTTCCTATGGATTACCAGGCTCCCCACCATTACATTTCTCCTTGAATTGAGGTTTCACTCAGTCCTACAGAGGAGGATTGGTTATCAAAATACTCAACAGGGCTGTGAGCAGTAGACTGCAGGTTAAAACTTGCTCATAAAATATAAAAAAAACAAACCCTGCTCTTAATCCCACACAGAAAAATTAAAAGGTGTCATATTATCTTCCTCCTATTTTGTTCTGCATACAGCTTTCATATAATGACACATTTAATAATGGTGTCCTATTGTTATCTCTGCAATACCTATATAAGGTTATTCAGGTTTTTTTTTTTTTTTTTTTTTTTTTTTTTTTTTTTTTTTTTTTCTCCCAGGGAAGAGGATATATAAATTTTCTTGTTAAATAGCTTTAATATTATGTAAAAAGAGATATGTAGTTAAATCATTTTATCCCCCTTCATTTAGCAATTGTTACGAAGTGGCAATTACAGAAATACTCTTTGAATGGAGGCAAGCAGAAAATGAATAATTTAAAATTTAACAAAATCATCTTTACTATCCTTCAACCAGGCTGAAAATGCTTTTTTATTCAAAATGATCTCTTTTACATTTTACTGAGGACAGTATTTTATTTTTACTACAGAATATAGTATTTTATTATCAATAGAAACTACTGTTAAAAAGCTGACTTAATTTACTGCTCATGTAAAGCAGCAGAATTACACCACAGATGGATTCCATAGCCAAGACTGAGAACTGAGAATATAAAATTGCTCCCAGAATTATATTGTGCCCTTGCAAAAAACCCCAACTCTTCCCCTTGGAGAGCCAGCAAAAATGCCAATAACCTGTTCCATGGAAGATTTCCACCATCATCACCATCATTATCCTGGACAAATCTGCACAAAAAAACAATAAATCATCCTGAATTATTTAATAGAATAGAAGGAAAAGGAACCTGCCCCTTACAAAGGGAAATGTTGAACCTGAAAGAATCAGATATTCATTATCTTCCACCTCTCAAGCTCATATATGTGACTTGGGATTTTCTTGGGGTGGTCCAAGGTCCTCTAGCAGCACTTCCCCCCTTCTGGGGTTTAAATTTCTTCTTTTGGAGGAAGACAGAATGACTAAAACCAAGATTTTGGGTGCTGCTGTTTCAGCTGGAAGCCTGAATGCCTGTGTTCTGCCCTACCCTGCTTCACACACTCCTCAGCCTCTTTCCCTTCTTCCTCCAAAGGTTCCTGACCCTTCAGGTATTGAGAACACCCACAGATGAATAACTCTCTATCAGATTAGGTAAAAGAAAATTTAGAAAAGAAAGAGAAGAGAAGAGAAGAGAAGAGAAGAGAAGAGGAAGAGAAGAGAAGAGAAGAGAAGAAAGAGAAGAAGAGAAGAGAAGAGAAGAGAAGAGAAGAGGAGAGAAAAGAAAAAGAGAGAAAGAGAAGAAAAAGAAAAGGAAAGAAAAGAAAAGAAAGAAGAAAAAAAGAAGAGAAAAGTAAAAGAAAAGAAAAGAAAAGAAAAGAAAAGAAAAAAAAAGAAAAAAAAAGAAAAGAAAACCTGTATTGACAACATAGAAATAATTTTGATTATAGGGCTTGAACCTGCCTAGGGGGGACAGCCCAATGTCCTGAACACTGGAAGGTGCAGAAATTCCTGAGGTGAGGAGCAGCTGGGGACAGATTGATGCAGAAACCTCCTCACATAATTCAGCTGCAGCCTGAGAGTGACACACGACTGCAGTGTGACCCTTTAATCTCATGAACATTGCTCCTGTCTTTCCCACCTGTGTGTAAATGGATATTTCCCTTTTAAGAAGACTATGGAAGTAGATAATAGCTTTCTGCAAGCCAAAAAAAGTAGTTATCTAACTTCCCAGAGCCACACAGAAATAAAATTCTTAAATCTCCCTCCAATTCCAGCGTGAATAGATCAAAATAGGGAAAAGTAATGAAAATACAGGGAGCAATCAGCTGCTATTGTGAGCATGAATTTTATAATCCTTCAGAAATATTATATGCAACATAATTTTAGACAGAATAGCATTTCTCATTCTTTTTCTGTCCAGGAAATAATCTTCCAAAGTGTCTGACCCAGAGAGCTGGCTGACACTAAGAAGGGAAATGGGTTCAAAATAAATTTAGTTAATATGTTTGTGTTGTTCCTCTGGAAGAAATTCAGTGTTAATGACATTATTCATTCCGAGAAATTGAATAAAATGAATCGGGACAACAGTGAAATTGAAATCTGCAGTGCTCATGCAGTCATCACCCTCAATTCCTTTCAATTTTCTTATGGCTTCAGAGCTCCCAAAACTCTTGCATGTGCTGCATCAGCAAATTGTTGGCCCATGCATCTGCTGTGAATATTTCACATATCCTAGGAAATATTTCATTTTTGTCATCAATTGCTAAACCTTCTCCAGATTAAGCATTAAGGGACATTAAAAGACTAAAAAAAAAACCCCAAAAAACAAACTCTTAAATGAGTGATCCTTCATTATTTTTGTTTACAAAGAAAAAATTAAAGCACAATTGATAGTTCTAAATAAAGGGAAAAAAGATGAGAAAGAGGTATCCAAAAGCACTAAGGCAATGAGGGAAGCAGTGAGGGGTGTTTCTTATGACTCTTGGGTGTTTTTTTCATGGATGAGTTTCCCATGTAAAAATATATTTGAACAGTGGTTTCTCCTATATCCTTCCCTAAGATCCCCTCTTCCATGCCATCCAAGAGACAAACTTTGACAGGAATATAGGAATCCAAAATTCACACTGACGTCTGAAGAGACGAAAAATATCTTATGAGTAAATATTTTTAATTTACTATCAATCACATACTGCATGCTTAATCTCAGGGTTAAAGACATTATGTTGCAAGCAGCAGTGTTTTGCTGAGGTGATTAGCAACTAAAACAGCTAATCGTAACAAGATCAGAGTTCAGGGGGGAATATTTATTTGTAAAACATTCTAAACTGATCAGGTATTTATTCTATGTAACCCATTAATTCTGCGTGGTGGGAAAAAAAAAAACAAACCAAGAAAATTGAAAATAAAACAAAACAAAAAAAAAACCACCCATAAGAAAAAAACCACAACAACGAACATACAAAAAAACAAACCAGCCAACAGTTATAAACCTAAATGAAAATAGACAAACACAAAATAAAACAACATTAAAAAAAAAACCAACAAAAAAATCCTCAAAAAAATGTAAACAAGCAAAACCTCCACAATTTCGGAGCGCACTATGGTTACTTTTCAATCTTATTTGAAAACTGAACTTACAATGTATAATATAAATACATTTGTGCAGCTGTGATTTTACTAATTTAATATCAAGGTTGATTTATGTTTTAAGAGCATTTTTTTTTCCTATTTACTGCCAGAATGTCACAAAGATAGACTAAAATTTTGCAAAATTCTAACATTTGGGAGATGTAAATTTGGCAGATAAGCTTGTTGATGAAAGAAGAGTTTAACAACCTTGCAACTTTGTCATTTGGTGAAATCTCCATCAGCAACACCGTGGTTACTTTCTTATGAACAAAATCAGATATTTTAGTGCCTTCTGTGGTTTTATAAGATCTCTGGGTTACGATTTTCTGGCTTGAAGCTGCTCCTTGAAAACGAGAGATCTGAGCCACAGTGAAGCAGGGTAAGATGTTGCCCAGATAGATTGTGGGATTAACACATTTTGAGATTTTCAAGATCAGACTGGATAAAGATTTCAAGAGCCTGATCTGGATCCGTGACCTGATTCTGAGCCAGGGGATCAGGCTGGACACCTCCTTCCAATCCTGTGGCTCTTTATCTTCGAGCTCATTCTGATGTCTTGATTATCCTTGGATTATCCAAAATGGTGCTACAGACACTTAAGCTGAGACTAAATAACAGAATAATATCCATTCCCTTGGGTATATAACCCACAGTTAAAACTGTGAATGAAACAGGCTCTTCAGGACATGATGCTCATGAAAAGGGAGACCTTCAGGTCTAAACCATTTTTCAAACGTCTAGAAAGAAAATAGCCATGGTAGACCGAGGGGTTCTTCATGAAAACTGAGTTTTTATAAGAGAAATAATCATTCTCATCAAGATAATATCTGAATGAAGCATGTATTGTTTGCCAGTGCTTGCATAAAACACCTAAACTCAAATGTGCAGAAAAATTCCACACAAACCCTTCTCAGAACTCTTCCCCTGAATGAAGGATTGTGAGCAAATATTGCTCAGTTTTGCAAAAGTTTCCATTCTCACTCGGTGTCAATGTAAAATATCGAAGGGCTACTGCTGCAGTTCATTATGCAAATTGCTGTAGTCCCAAGGAAACCAACTCTTTTATGCAATTAAATTGTTTACAAGCCTATTTATATCTTAATAATGGCTTAGCCTGGGTGCTTTTTGTTTCTGCTGGCACTAAGCATTTAAGCAGGATCTTTCTATTATCCACACATATTTGTGAGCTGGTGCTGTGGAAGGGATTGAGCATCTCATTTCTATGCAAGGATTCTTTCCTGCATTCAGATGAGTTCTCAGCCCATGAAGCACATTCCCAGGGTTTAAGAAAAATTAAAGCTTTAAGTGACCGCCTCATGCAATTTCCTCAGCAATATGCAAACATCAAACTTGCAGAAATTGTGGTGTTTCCTTAAATGCTGCTATTTCTGCTATGTATTAAAAACTGAAATGGATAAGTACATGCTGCAAATAAGATTTGTTTGGCCAGTGAAAATTTTAATAGCAAATGAATGGATTTTTTTAGTTCATAAAAAAATTTGAAATGTACAAAGTTATTGTATAAATAGAAAAGAAGACTTCATTAGTAAATTCAATATTCTTGTGTTTTGTTGGGTCTTAGGGGTGGTTTTTATATAAAAAATAATTGGTTGAAAATAAGAGCCAAAGTCCATCATTTTCATGTTTCCTTTTTTTTCCAGAAATCTTTTGTCAGCATTTTTAAAAGGAAACATCATGTCTGTAAGCTTGATTTCAATAGAAATAAAAGCAAATAAAAGCAAATCAAAGCCAACAAGCACATTCAAAGTAAAGAACATGGTTGAACTCACACAACAAAAACATTCTGCTCCCACTTCCTCATCTTTTTTCACAGTTTTCACAATTTAAGGCAAATAATTGCTGCATTATGAAAGGTGCCTGGGTCACAAGGAAGATTTTAACAAAATGTTTTTTCCTTCACCTATTTTTCCATCCTGTGAATTCCTTAATCCTTTCTTAGCCTTGTCCTACCTTTAACAGAGATAATGCCCTCTTCACTTAAATCAAGTAATTAGTTTGACCAGGTCTGAATTCATATGAAAGGTGTGGGATTTAAACCAAAAGTGCCATAACCTTACGCATATTTTTATGGTCTGAAGTTTTAACAAGAGGCTTTGTGGAAAAATGAAGTGGCACCACTATTAATTTCCTTTAAAATAAAAGCCATTTTTTTCTGGCTTCTTTTTAGATGATGCAAATGTTAAAGGACAGCAAATCATTTTAGGTTGTTAGCACTGACCTTGCACAGATTCCAGGGCATTCCTGTCAGCACACAAAAATTTTCATGGATGTAGCTTTCAGGGGATGTATGGTATTGATATGTTGCATCAACAGACAGCGTGGTACACAGAAAATCAAACCTTTAATATGATTGTGCCAAATCTACTTATCTTCTTCCTCAAGAAAAGGAAAATCTCAAGGCATCTAGTGACTTCCTAATTGCTCTTTTATGCATAACTTCCAAACGGCTTTAGACCTCTGAATATTTTTCTCTTTTTTTTCTTTTTCCAACTGACCCTTAATGTTGACAACACCCACTAGGACAGAGTGAACTTGGAGTCTTGGATAAAAAAAAAGCCAGGGTCTCCAAATAATGCCAAGAAAATGACAAAAAATGAACAATTCTTCTAGTATCTAGATGAAAATTTAATGTATTAATTTCTTTAATACTCTGGTGAATTAACATCTTAAAAAACATTGATTTATGAATTTAATCTTAATTATGACCTTTATTTGATTACTTCATTAATGCGGCTTTAATTAGCTGAGCACAATCACAGTTTATGAGTTTACTATATTGCTTTGTGTAGTGTAGTTTGATCTTTTCTTAGATTCTTAAAAACTAAACAGAAATAACTTAATCCATCTAAATGGTAAAAATCTCAAAGGCACCAGGTTGTTTTGAGCAGGAATCGATAAGTCATTGGATAGATTTAGACCAGATCTAAATTTCAGGGAAGAAATTGTTCCCTGTGAGGGTGGGGAGGCCCTGGCACAGGGTGCCCAGAGAAGCTGTGGCTGCCCCTGGATCCCTGGAAGTGTCCAAGGCCAGATTGGATATTATTTATTCATTTTTTTTCCTATGGTGGTTAATAATGTCAGAAAAAAACATTTGTTAAAACTTAAGGTAGTAAACAGTGCTGGGTGTTGGGCTTGGCAGAGCAGATCTCTTTCTTCCTTATCTATTCTTGTAACTTGCTTTGTTCTCTTTTCTTTCATTTTTCTTTCAAATAAAATGCCAAAACTTTCAAACAGAAGCTATTGGTAAAGCTGTATTTTTGAAAAGCTGGAGGAAAATATTAATAATAAAAGTAACAGAGCTCCTCAGTGATTGATCTCAACAGAGCTTCTCTATTTAAAGAAATAATTGAGTTCTATTAAATGAGTTTCTTCTTGCAAATTGTTAAGTTCTAACAATATTTAAGAAATGCCACATTTGTTTCTCATAGATTACCAGTACTGAGATCATTAAAATCTTGTGAAATTAAGGCTATAAGTAATTCTGACAGCTTACGGCAAATCTCCATCACTGAATGTCATAATAAAATTCCAAGTATTTGGAAAGCCAAACCACAGCATCTAAGCAACAAGTCAAAACATTTTTTTGTTTGTTTTTGGTTTNAAGACTGCTTTGTTTGTTTTTTTCTATTTCTGATGCTCAAGATCTCGACATCCCTCATCATACTTTAGTTTAAATTCAAATTTAAGGACGGTATTAATACTATTTCTAAGTGTGTCATGTAAAATGGTGTTCTAACAACCCTACTAACATCAGCTAATTCAAATGTTTCCATCCTCCTTTTCTTGGGACTAGCCTAATATGAATTGATGTGATGAATTAAACACTTTAAAACCTGATTTTCTTATTTTTTCTTAATCTGTCAAATCCACCTTTTTTATTCTACTTGTGCAAGATGATATCTTCTTATGCCTCTGTGATCATGAAATACTTTTTGTCTCTTTCTTCAGCTCTCCCCACACTGCAGACACATTTATGGGCACACACATTAACACAAGGGGTGGAAATGCTGAAAAAGAGCTTGAATATCTCTCCAGGTGAAATATCAATGAAATATCAATGCACTGTCCCTCCTGTCTGATTCCCAAAGTCCAAAACTATTTATATGACTGTGATGTCTCTTTCAGAAGGCAATACCTGGTTTATTCTGGTGCAGGTGCTGCCTGTGAATCAATCTCTGTGGAATTTAGGAAAATCATGGGCTGGCTCTCTGCTCTCTAACACTGAACCAAAGCCCATTTAGGCACAACACTTACCATTTGGACAAATTTACTGATTTTGATTTCATTTTCTCCAACAGACTGCTGAGAACCTGGGATGTGCAGGAGCTTTGATCACTCTGTCTTACACACAGAAACACAGAATTGTTCAGGTTGGAAGAGACATCAAAGAACCTCTCGTTGATGGTCTCATGGGCAAGGACACCTGTCACTATCCCAAATTTTGCCAAGCCCTGTCCAGTCTGGCCTTGGACATTTCCAGGGATCCAAGGGCAGCCACAGCTTCTCTGGGCACCCTCAGAGTAGAGAATTTCTTCCTGACATCTAATTTAGATTTTTTCTCCTTCAGTTTCAATCCATTCCCCTTTCTCCTATCACTGCATCCACTGGCAAAAGTCCCTCTCCATCCTCCTTGTAGGCCCCACTAATTTCCTTCCAAACTGCATTTCTCTGATTCTTTCCATTCTTTCTATGAACACACGATGAATTTCAGCTCTCAGACTGATCCATTGGACATTTCCATGAATGCTTCAGTTTAAACATTATTTAATCACCAAGCAGCAAGCTGCTGGTCTGAGAAGCCTGCCTGGTAACATTCTCCTCAGAGGTATCAAGAAATGCCCTTATCTCTTCCTTTGTAAACACTTTCCTGGTCCTACATATTTGTGTATCTTCACCAGAGTCTTTTTCTGGGAGCTCTTGGTTGTCCCTTCTGCAAAGGGAAGGGATTTTGTGGGAATAGTTAAATCTCTCCTGACATGTGTGAAGAACCTCGCCTGTCAAATAAAAGGTTTTGAAGATGTACAGTTTACAGTTTAAAACCCCTTTCAACAATGTCATTTATTTAGTCCAAACCTTTAATCCATCCCAGTGACCAAAATTCCTCTTAACTGTATTATTTAGGAGCTATTTTCACCGCTCCCCACACTCTTCTGGTGGGGGTATGGAAAGAAGACTGACCAAATTTAACTGGAGACGTGATGAGTGTGTGCAAACAGTATTTATATGAATCCTTAACAGGTCATCTGCTATTTTTGCCCCAAGAACTACAGATGATGTTTTAAAGAATTCCTACTTGCTGAAGCTTTCAGCATTTTTCAAGGCTTTGGAATTTGTTTTTACTCCTCAGCAGAGTAAAAACAATCCTTTGAGCAATATTCACTATTTTGAAATGTTTCAGCTTCAACAGAGCAATGTATTTTAAATACCTCTAATTACCTCGAAGGTATTATTTCAATTTTAAGCTAAATATGCCTGTCTGTGATTTTTCATAAGAATATAAGGGAAACAAACTAACCAATTGCCCTCAAAGCTAATAGGAATTTGCTGCCTAGAAACTACACACCTCTTTAAAACTAATTAGTTGCCTGGAAACCACACAAATCCCTAAAACTTCTGTAGTGTTAAGGGTGTCAACAATGCCTAAGCAACATGCACTGTTTCCTGCAAGAAAAAAGTAAGGTTTGAAAGTGTGATTTCGATGGCAGAAGTGTAGGAATGAATAAATTATCAAGGTGTAAGCAAGCACTAGAACACTTAGGATTGGGATCTGGTATTTCAGTCTTGCTGTGGTTTCATATTCATTGCCTTGAAGTGGGAATATTTTCAATGTTCTGGGGTGCAGGAGAGCAATCTGTGCTGGAACAGCATTGCCAGTAAAGTTGGACTGTGCAGACTGATGCTCACAAATCCCTTTTCTTTTTGTTTTATTGCCTCACACGAAGTTGAGCAAAGCAGATCTGTCCGGTGGCCACTGCCTGGGACAGGTATTGGGGCAACCCAGGGAAGGCCAAAAGTCCCACTGAAAAGTCAATTCTAACATTTAACAGCACGAAAAAAAAGCCTTCTGGAGCAGCAGTAAATCAAATATTACACTTACCCAGCTTACACGTGTTCTACGGCACTCTTAGGGAAGAGCTAATCCAGAATAAACACGAGAGCAAAATCCAAACCTCATATGTCTAAATCATGCTTTTTCAATTCTATGAGCCTGTTAATCCTTGTTTCAGCACTCAGAACTCATAACTTTAGCAAAGAGAAGGTATTTTCCCTTGTTAACCATTAGATAACATTGGGAATTAGGAAGGAATATTTACTTTCCTTAAAAATATTCATCAAAATAGCCAGATATCAAACGAATCTGTCACTGCAATTCAGGTCTCACCTTTTAAGACAAAAATTACATCCCTGAAGTGGAGTTAAGGTTGAAAAGCAATGATATGAAGACATTAAGTTATTTCTTGTCCACCTGGGCAATCTGTGGAAGGTCTCAACAGCAGTTTAAGATCTACTGGGACTTTGTCAAGAGCTTTGAAGAGTGAGGTTCATTTTAAAATCCAGTGTAGTTCCAGCACTTCATATCACACACAAATCCACAAAGCTGCTGCATTCACATCAGACTGTTTTTAAATGGACATTGTGCACCCAGAATTTTTTTCATCTGGTCCTTTAACAGGGTACAGCATTGTCATGATGGCAGCAAAAATCTTTGCTTTCTCTCATGGAGTAAATAAGTGGAGCTTCACAAATTCTATGCATTCACCTACTTACCTACTATGGTTTTTTTTTTTTTTTTTGTTTGTTTGGTTGTTTGGGTTTGGTTTTTTTTTGGTTGTTTTTTTTTTTTTTTTTTTTTTTTTTTACCATGAAAGACCAAATAAGCAGCAGAATGTGAGCCTGACAAACTCCATTTTAAATAGACCACTGATCCAGACAGGTATGGAAATTATTCCACTAAGGACACACCATTATCTACTGCTGAAGTAACTGCATTAAAAGGAATCTGTATGAAAAATGAAAAAGTGAATTGATATCTACAAAACTGTTTCAACAAGCAAAGATAAATGGTTTTCTAGTGCAGTTTGTGCTGAGCTGCTGCCATACCTGTATTTATATTCTGTGCTGTCTAAAAAAAGGGCTCTGAAAATAAACATTGGGAAAGTAATCACCTGAGATCTGACACTTTTAAACTACTGGTCAAAATTAGTATTCTGAAGCCACAGAACCACAATTTTTATTCAGTCACACAATGTATGTGACTGAATAGCTGCTGTTGTTGGGACACACTGATTGATCACCTCATGCAAGGTGCAGAAGTAAATTCAAAAGCTGTAAAATAAAACTGTGCTACAAATGCAGAAAAATAGAATTTTATTAGATTCTTTTTGCATTGTAACATTTAATATCGAGAAATCGAACATGATCATTGTTTTAGAAAATAAGTATTTTAAACAGATTATGCAGGCTGCTAAAAATCCGTTCTTCCAAAACAACTGGACTGGTGTGGCAGTGCTATTCTCTAAGAAAATGACATTTTCAGAAGCCTCAGAATATTTGGCTTTATTGTTATTATTATTATGGTGAAATGTTATTAAAAATGTTAGGCTAGTTGTCATTTATGAATGTTTCAGAAAATAAAACTCACAGGCTAAGTGGATTTTGAACATGTTTGCTTCTTAATACTCAGAGATAAATCTTTCCAGTTAAATTATTAAGTGAATGTAGAACAAATCCCACTTACTGTGACAAATTAAATTACTAGGAATATTTACTTCACCAGAAGTGTTTTCATCTAAAGAACTATGAGAAAAAAATAAATGTTCAGGTGCTGAGTCAAGCCATGATGGTCTTCTTTCCAATCCCAGACTTGAAGGGTTAGTCAACTCTTTTGAGTATTTTTGAATTTATGTTTTATTGTTTTATTCAGTGTCACAGTGGAAGGGCAAGAGGAGACAGACAGAATACATCAGTGAGCAGAAATACAAAGAAAGCCAGAAAGCTGAAACAAAGGAAATATGTGATTTTTGAAAAATTTACCAGACTGTAGAGTGGGTCCCTTCTGTGACAAATCCTCTGGGAAATGGTGAATTTAAATCCTTCTTCTTGTTCTTCTCACAAAAGTAGGTGATAGGGATAATGATACAGTCCCATCTTTTAGAGCCATAATTATTGCAAGGAGGTGGGAGCCCTTGTAAAATCTCTGAGGGAGGTTTTAGCTAAAAAAACCCAAATCTAAGGATTGTGCTTTGTTATGGATCATTTTACCCCAGGACAAAAATAAGAACTTTTTTTTTTTTTTCTTTTTTTTATGTTTCACTTTTTTCTTTTATAGGTTTTTTGTAACTTTGCTCTTTTATCAAATTGATGCAAACCAGCTCAATCTTACTCCTGAAAGACGAATCTTGGTTTTGGTAAAAAAGCTAATATTTAAAAGAAATAATTGAGTTCTATTAAATGAGTTTTCTTCTTGCAAAATTGTTAAGTTCTAACAATATTTAAGAAATTGCCACATTTTGTTTCTCATAGATTACCAGTACTGAGATCATTAAAATCTTGTGAAATTAAGGCTATAAGTAATTCGTGGAACACTCCATACGATGTATAATAAATTCCAAGTATTTGGAAAGCCAAACCACAGCATCTAAGCAACAAGTCAAAACATTTTTTTGTTTGTTTTTGGTTTTTCTTTTTGCTTGCTTTTTTTTTTTTTTTTTTTTTAAAAGACTGCCTTGTTTGTTTTTTTCTATTTCTGATGCTCAAGATCTCGACATCCCTCATCATACTTTTAGTTTAAATTCAAATTTAAGGACGGTATTAATACTATTTCTAAGTGTGTCATGTAAAATGGTTTTCTAACAACCCTACTAACATCAGCTAATTCAAATGTTTCCATTCCTCCTTTTTCTTGGGACTAGCCTAATATGAATTGATGTGATGAATTAAACACTTTAAAACCTGATTTTCTTATTTTTTCTAATCTGTCAAATCCACCTTTTTTATTCTACTTGTGCAAGATGATATCTTCTTATGCCTCTGTGATCATGAAATACTTTTTTGTCTCTTTCCTCAGCTCTCCCACACTGCAGACACATTTTATGGGCACACACATTAACACAAGGGTGGGAAATGCTGAAAAAGAGCTTGAATATCTCTCCAGGTGAAATATCAATGAAAATATCAATGCCACTGTCCCTCCTGTCTGATTCCCAAAGTCCAAAACTATTTATATGACTGTTGATGTCTCTTTCAGAAGGCAATACCTGGTTTATTCTGGTGCAGGTTGCTGCCTGTGATATCAATCTCTTGTGGAATTTAGGAAAATCATGGGCTGGCTTCTCTGCCTCTCTAAACACTGAACCAAAGCCCATAGGCACAACACTTACCATTTGGACCAAATTTACTGATTTTGATTTCATTTTCTCCAACAGACTGCTGAGAACCTGGGATGTGCAGGAGCTTTGATCACTCCGTCTACACAACAGAACACAGAATTGTTCAGGTTGAAAGGACATCAAAGAACCTCTCGTTGATGGTCTCATGGGCAAGGACACCTGTCACTATCCCAAATTTTGCCAAGCCCTGTCCAGTCTGGCCTTGGGACATTTCCAGGGATCCAAGGGCAGCCACAGCTTCTCTGGCACCTCAGAGTAGAAGAATTTCTTCCTGACATCTAATTTAGATTTTTTCTCCTTCAGTTTCAATCCATTCCCCTTTCTCTCCTATCACTGCATCCACTGCAAAAGTCCCTCTCCATCCTCCTTGTAGGCCCCACTAATTTTCCTTCCAAACTGCATTTCTCTGATTCTTTCCATTCTTTCTATGAACACACATGAATTTCAGCTCTCAGACTGATCCATTGGACATTTCCATGAATGCTTCAGTTTAAACATTATTTAATCACCAAGCAGCAAGCTGCTGGTCTAGAAGCCTGCCTTGGTAACATTCTCCTCAGAGGTATCAAGAAATGCCCTTATTCTTCCTTTGTTAAACACTTTTCCTGGTCCTACATATTTGTTGTATCTTCACCAGAGTCTTTTTCTGGGACTCTTGGTTGTCCCTTCTGCAAAGGGAAGGGATTTTGTGGGAATAGTTAAATCTCTCCTGAGAGCATGTTGTGAAGACCTCGCTGTCAAATAAAAGGTTTTGAAGATGTACAGTTATAGTTTAAAACCCCTTTCAAGCAATGTCATTTATTTAGTCCAAACCTTTAATCCATCCCAGTGACCAAAAGTCCCTTAACTGTATTATTTAGGAGCTATTTTCACCGCTCCCCACTCTTCTGGTGGGGGTATGGGAAAGAAGACTGACCAAATTTAACTGGAGACCGTGATAAGTGGGTGCAAACAGTATTTATTGAATCCTTAACAGGTCATCTGCTATTTTTGCCCCAAGAACTACAGATTGATGTTTAAAGAATTCCTACTTGCTGAAGCTTTCAGCATTTTTTCAAGGCTTTGGAATTTGTTTTTACTCCTCAGCAGAGTAAAAAACAATCCTTTGAGCAATATTCACTATTTTGAAATGTTTCAGCTTCAACAGAGCAATGTATTTTAAATACCTCTAATTACTCGAAGGTATTATTTCAATTTAAGCTAAATATGCCTGTCTGTGATTTTTCATAAGAATATAAGGGAAACAAACTAACCAATTGCCCTCAAAGCTAATAGAATTACTGCCTAGAAACTACACACCTCTTTAAAACCAATTAGTTGCCTGGAAACCACACAAATCCCTAAAACTTCTGTAGTTTAAGGGTGTCAACAATGCCTAAGCAACATGCACTGTTTCCTGCAAGAAAAAAGAAAGGTTTGAAAGTGTGATTTCGATGGCAGAAGTGTAGGAATGAAAAATTATCAAGGTGTAAGCAAGCACTAGAACACTTAGGATTGGAATCTGATAATTCAGTCTTGCTGTGGTTTCATATTCATGCCTTGAAGTGGGAAATTTTTAATGTTCTGGGGTGCAGGAGAGCAATCTGTGCTGGAACAGCATTGCCAGTAAAGTTGGACTGTGCAGACTGTGCTCACAAACCCCTTTTCTTTTTGTTTGCCAGTGCTTGATAAAACACCTAAACTCAAATGTGCAGAAAAATTCCACACAAACCCTTCTCAGAACTCTTCCCCTGAATGAAGGATTGTGAGCAAATATTGCCCAGCTTTGCAAAAGTTTCCATTCTCACTCGGTGTCAATGTAAAATATCGAAGGGCTACTGCTGCAGTTCATTATGCAAATTGCTGTAGTCCCAAGGAAACCAACTCTATTTATGCAATTAAATTGTTTACAAGCCTATTTATATCTTAATAATGGCTTAGCCTGGGTGCTTTTTGTTTCTGCTGGCACTAAGCATTTAAGCAGGATCTTTCTATTATCCACACATATTTGTGAGCTGGTGCTGTGGAAGGGATTGAGCATCTCATTTCTATGCAAGGATTCTTTCCTGCATTCAGATGAGTTCTCAGCCCATGAAGCACATTCCCAGGGTTTAAGAAAAATTAAAGCTTTAAGTGACCGCCTCATGCAATTTCCTCAGCAATATGCAAACA
Organism: Malurus cyaneus samueli; assembly: GCA_009741485.1. Classification (NCBI taxonomy): domain Eukaryota; kingdom Metazoa; phylum Chordata; class Aves; order Passeriformes; family Maluridae; genus Malurus; species Malurus cyaneus. The sequence continues at coordinate 5,062,149 of CM019217.1, read as the reverse complement.
TTACAACTTGCAGAAATTGTGGTGTTTCCTTAAATGCTGCTATTTCTGCTATGTATTAAAAACTGAAATGGATAAGTACATGCTGCAAATAAATTGTTTTCCATGTAAATTAATAGCAAATGAATGGATTTTTTAGTTTCATAAAAATTTGAAAATGTCAAATTATTGTATTGAAATAGAAAAAAGAACTTCTATTAAGTAAATTCAGTATTCTGTGTTTTTGTTGGGTCTTAGGGTGGTTTTTATATAAAAATATATTGGTTGAAAAAGAGCAAAGTCCATCATTTTAATGTTTTCCTTTTTTTTCCAGAAATCTTTTGTCAGCATTTTTAAAAGGAAACATCATGTCTGTAAGCTTGATTTCAATAGAAATAAAAGCAAATAACAAATCAAGCAAATCAAAGCCAAAAAGCACATTCAAAGTAAAGAACATGGTATGAACTCACACAACAAAAACATTCTGCTCCCACTTCCTCATCTTTTTTCACAGTTTTCACAATTTAAGGCAAATAATTGCTGCATTATGAAAGGTGCCTGGGTCACAAGGAAGATTTTAACAAAATGTTTTTTCCTTCACCTATTTTTCCATCCTGTGAATTCCTTAATCCTTTCTTGGCCTTGTCCTACCTTTAACAGAGATAACACCCTCTTCACTTAAATCAAGTAATTAGTTTGACCAGGTCTGAATTCATATGAAAGGTGTGGGATTTAAACCAAAAGTGCCATAAATTCACGCATATTTTTATGGTCTGAAGTTTTAACAAGAGGCTTTGTGGAAAAATGAAGTGGCACCATCTATTTAATTTCCTTAAAATAAAAGCCATTTTTTGGCTTCTTTTTAGATGATGCAAATGTAAAGGACAGCAAATCATTTTAGGTTTTAGCACTGACCTTGCACAGATTCCAGGGCATTCCTGTCAGCACACACAAATTTTCATGGATGTACTTTCAGTGGATGTATGGTATTGATATGTTACATCAATAGACAGCGTGGTATCCAGAAAATCAAAGCTCTTTACTATGATTGTGCCAACTCTACTTATCTTCTTCCTCAAGAAATAGGAAAAATCTCAAGGCATCTAGTGACTTCCTAATTGCTCTTTTATGCATAACTTCCAAACGCTTTAGACCACTGAATATTTTTCTCTTTTTTTCTTTTTCAACTGACCCTTAATGTTGACAACACCCACTAGGACAGAGTGAACTTGGAGTCTTGGATAAAAAAAAAAAGCCAGGGTCTCCAAATAATGCCAAGAAAATGACAAAAAATGAACAATTCTTCTAGTATCTAGATGAAAATTTAATGTATTAATTTCTTTAATACTTCTGGTGAATCTAACATCTAAAAAACACGATTTATTAATTTAATCTTAATTATGACCTATTATTTGATTACTTCATTAATGCGGCTTTAATTAGCTGAGCACAATCACAGTTTATGAGTTTACTATATTCTTTGTGTAGTGTAGTTTGATCTTTCTTAGATTCTAAAAACTAAACAGAAATAACTTAATCCATCTAAAATGGTAAAAATCTCAAAGGCACCAGGTTTGTTTTGAGCAGAATCGATAAGTCATTGGATAGATTTAGACCAGATCTAAATTTCAGGAAGAAATTGTTCCCTGTGAGGTGGGGAGCCCTGGCACAGGTGCCCAGAGAAGCTGTGCTGCCCCTGGATCCCTGGAAGTGTCCAAGGCCGGCTGGATATTATTTATTATTTTTTCTATGGTGGTTAATAATGTCAGAAAAAAACATTTGTTAAAACTTAAGGTAGTAAACAGTGCTGGGTGTTGGGCTTGGCAGAGCAGATCTCTTTCTTCCTTATCTATTCTTGTAACTTGCTTTGTTCTCTTTTCTTTCATTTTTCTTTCAAATAAAATGCCAAAAATTTCAAACAGAAGCTATTGGTAAAGCTTATTTTTGAAAAGCTGGAGGAAAATTAATAATAAAAGTAACAGAGCTCCTCAGTGATTGATCTCAACAGAGCTTCTCTATTTAAAGAAATAATTGAGTTCTATTAAATGAGTTTCTTCTTGCAAATTGTTAAGTTCTAACAATATTTAAGAAATGCCACATTTGTTTCTCATAGATTACCAGTACTGAGATCATTAAAATCTTGTGAAATTAAGGCTATAAGTAATTCTGACAGCTTACGGCAAATCTCCATCACTGAATGTCATAATAAAATATTGGAAAGCCAAACCACAGCATCTAAGCAACAAGTCAAAACATTTTTTGTTTGTTTTTGGTTTTTCTTTTTGCTTGCTTTTTTTTTTTTTTTTTTAAAAAGACTGCTTGTTTGTTTTTTCTATTTCTGATGCTCAAGATCTCGACATCCCTCATCATACTTTAGTTTAAATTCAAATTTAAGGACGGTATTAATACTATTTCTAAGTGTGTCATGTAAAATGGTGTTCTAACAACCCTACTAACATCAGCTAATTCAAATGTTTCCATCCTCCTTTTCTTGGGACTAGCCTAATATGAATTGATGTGATGAATTAAACACTTTAAAACCTGATTTTCTTATTTTTTCTTAATCTGTCAAATCCACCTTTTTTATTCTACTTGTGCAAGATGATATCTTCTTATGCCTCTGTGATCATGAAATACTTTTTGTCTCTTTCTTCAGCTCTCCCCACACTGCAGACACATTTATGGGCACACACATTAACACAAGGGGTGGAAATGCTGAAAAAGAGCTTGAATATCTCTCCAGGTGAAATATCAATGAAATATCAATGCACTGTCCCTCCTGTCTGATTCCCAAAGTCCAAAACTATTTATATGACTGTGATGTCTCTTTCAGAAGGCAATACCTGGTTTATTCTGGTGCAGGTGCTGCCTGTGAATCAATCTCTGTGGAATTTAGGAAATCATGGGCTGGCTCTCTGCTCTCTAACACTGAACCAAAGCCCATTTAGGCACAACACTTACCATTTGGACAAATTTACTGATTTTGATTTCATTTCTCCAACAGACTGCTGAGAACCTGGGATGTGCAGAGCTTTGACACTCTGTTACACAGAAACACAGAATTGTTCAGGTTGGAAAGACATTCAAAGAACCTCTCGTTGATGGTCTCATGGGCAAGGACACCTGTCACTATCCCAAATTTTGCCAAGCCCTGTCCAGTCTGGCCTTGGACATTTCGGGATCCAGGGGCAGCCACAGCTTCTCTGGGCACCCTCAGAGTAGAGAATTTCTTCCTGACATCTAATTTAGATTTTTTCTCCTTCAGTTTCAATCCATTCCCCTTTCTCCTATCACTGCATCCACTGGCAAAAGTCCTCTCATCTCCTTGTAGGCCCACTAATTTCCTTCCAAACTGCATTTCTCTGATTCTTCCATTCTTTCTATGACACACATGAATTTCAGCTCTCAGACTGATCCATTGACATTTCCATGAATGCTTCAGTTTAAACATTATTTAATCACCAAGCAGCAAGCTGCTGGTCTGAGAAGCCTGCCTGGTAACATTCTCCTCAGAGGTATCAAGAAATGCCCTTATCTCTTCCTTTGTAAACACTTTCCTGGTCCTACATATTTGTATATCTTCACCAGTGTCTTTTTCTGGGAGCTCTTGGTTGTCCCTTCTGCAAAGGGAAGGGATTTTATGGGAATAGTTAAATCTCTCCTGCAGAGCTGCACCTTGACATGTGTGAAGACCCTCGAATGTCAAATAAAAGGTTTTGAAGATGTACAGTTTACAGTTTAAAACCCCTTTCAACAATGTCATTTATTTAGTCCAAACCTTTAATCCATCCCAGTGACCAAAATTCCTCTTAACTGTATTATTTAGGAGCTATTTTCACCACTCCCCACACTCTTCTGGTGGGGGTATGGAAAGAAGACTGACCAAATTTAACTGGAGACGTGATGAGTGTGTGCAAACAGTATTTATGATGAATCCTTAACAGGTCATCTGCTATTTTTGCCCCAAGAACTACAGATGATGTTTTAAAGAATTCCTACTTGCTGAAGCTTTCAGCATTTTTCAAGGCTTTGGAATTTGTTTTTACTCCTCAGCAGAGTAAAAACAATCCTTTGAGCAATATTCACTATTTTGAAATGTTTCAGCTTCAACAGAGCAATGTATTTTAAATACCTCTAATTACCTCGAAGGTATTATTTCAATTTTAAGCTAAATATGCCTGTCTGTGATTTTTCATAAGAATATAAGGGAAACAAACTAACCAATTGCCCTCAAAGCTAATAGGAATTGCTGCCTAGAAACTACACACCTCTTTAAAACTAATTAGTTGCCTGGAAACCACACAAATCCCTAAAACTTCTGTAGTATTAAGGGTGTCAACAATGCCTAAGCAACATGCACTGTTCCTGCAAAAAAAAGAAAGGTTTGAAAGTGTGATTTCGATGGCAAAGTGTAGGAATGAAAATTATCAAGGTGTAAGCAAGCACTAGAACACTTAGGATTGGGATCTGATTTCAGTCTTGCTGTGGTTTCATATTCATTGCCTTGAAGTGGGAATATTTTCTAATGTTCTGGGGTGCAGGAGAGCAATCTGTGCTGGAACAGCATTGCCAGTAAAGTTGGACTGTGCAGACTGATGCTCACAAACCCCTTTCTTTTTGTTTTATTGCCTCACCGAAAAGTTGAGCAAAGCAGATCTGTCGGTGGCCACTGCCTGGACAGGTATTGGGGCAACCCAGGGAGGCCAAAAGTCCCACTGAAAAGTCAATTCTAACATTTAACAGCAAAAAAAAAGCCTTCTGGAGCAGCAGTAAATCAAATATTACACTTTACCCAGCTTACACGTGTTCTACGCACTCTTAGGGAAGAGCTAATCCAGAAAAACACGAGAGCTAAAATCCAAACCTCATACAGAATCTGCTAACACTATTTGGGGCCATTAACTCTTTGAATTCACCATAACAGACTGTTTTTGAAGGAATAATTTGATTTATTTTTCTTTTTTTTTTTTTTTTTTTTTTTTTTTTAAGAAATAACGCTCATCAGTGCTAAATCATGCTTTTTCAATTCTATGAGCCTGTTAATCCTTGTTTCAGCACTCAGAACTCATAACTTTAGCAAAGAGAAGGTATTTTCCCTTGTTACCATTAGATAACATTGGAGAATAAGGAAGGTTTTACTTTCCTTAAAAATATTCATCAAAATGCCAGATATCAAACGAATCTGTCACTGCAATTCAGGTCTCACCTTTTAAGACAAAAATTACATCCCTGAATGTGGAGTTAAGGTTGAAAAGCAATGATATGAAGACATTAAGTTATTTCTTGTCCACCTGGGCAATCTGTGGAAGGTCTCAACAGCAGTTTAAGATTACTGGAGCTTTGTCAAGAGCTTTGAAGAGTGAGGTTCATTTTAAAATCCAGTGTAGTTCCAGCACTTCATATCACACACAAATCCACAAAGCTTCTGCATTCACATCAGACTGTTTTTAAATGGACATTGTGCACCCAGAATTTTTTTCATCTGGTCCTTTAACAGGGTACAGCATTGTCATGATGGCAGCAAAAATCTTTGCTTTCTCTCATGGAGTAAATAAGTGGAGCTTCACAAATTCTATGCATTCACCTACTTACCTACTATGGTTTTTTTTTTTTTTTTTGTTTGTTTGGTTGTTGGTTTGGTTTTTTTTTGGTTGTTTTTTTTTTTTTTTTTTTTTTTTTTTACCATGAAACCAAATAAGCAGCAGAATGTGAGCCTGACAAACTCCATTTTAAATGACCACTGATCCAACAGGTATGGAAATTATTCCACTAAGGACACACCATTATTACTGCTGAAGTAACTGCATTAAAAGGAATCTGTATGAAAAATGAAAAAGTGAATTGATATCTACAAAACTGTTTCAACAAGCAAAGATAAATGGTTTTCTAGTGCAGTTTGTGCTGAGCTGCTGCCATACCTGTATTTATATTCTGTGCTGTCTAAAAAAGGGCTCTGAATAAAATTGGGAAAGTAATCACCTGAGATTTGACACTTTTAAACTTGGTCAAAATTAGTATTCTGAAGCCACAGAACACAATTTTTATTCAGTCACACAATGTATGTGACTGAATAGCTGCTGTTGTTGGGACACACTGATTGATCACCTCATGCAAGGTGCAGAAGTAAATTCAAAAGCTCTAAAATAAAACTGTGCTACAAATGCAGAAAAATAGAATTTTATTAGATTCTTTTTGCATTGTAACATTTAATATCGAGAAATCGAACATGATCATTGTTTTAGAAAATAAGTATTTTAAACAGATTATGCAGGCTGCTAAAAATCCGTTCTTCCAAAACAACTGGACTGGTGTGGCAGTGCTATTCTCTAAGAAAATGACATTTTCAGAAGCCTCAGAATATTTGGCTTTATTGTTATTATTATTATGGTGAAATGTTATTAAAAATGTTAGGCTAGTTGTCATTTATGAATGTTTCAGAAAATAAAACTCACAGGCTAAGTGGATTTTGAACATGTTTGCTTCTTAATACTCAGAGATAAATCTTTCCAGTTAAATTATTAAGTGAATGTAGAACAAATCCCACTTACTGTGACAAATTAAATTACTAGGAATATTTACTTCACCAGAAGTGTTTTCATCTAAAGAACTATGAGAAAAAAATAAATGTTCAGGTGCTGAGTCAAGCCATGATGGTCTTCTTTCCAATCCCAGACTTGAAGGGTTAGTCAACTCTTTTGAGTATTTTTGAATTTATGTTTTATTGTTTTATTCAGTGTCACAGTGGAAGGGCAAGAGGAGACAGACAGAATACATCAGTGAGCAGAAATACAAAGAAAGCCAGAAAGCTGAAACAAAGGAAATATGTGATTTTTGAAAAATTTACCAGACTGTAGAGTGGGTCCCTTCTGTGACAAATCCTCTGGGAAATGGTGAATTTAAATCCTTCTTCTTGTTCTTCTCACAAAAGTAGGTGATAGGGATAATGATACAGTCCCATCTTTTAGAGCCATAATTATTGCAAGGAGGTGGGAGCCCTTGTAAAATCTCTGAGGGAGGTTTTAGCTAAAAAAACCCAAATCTAAGGATTGTGCTTTGTTATGGATCATTTTACCCCAGGACAAAAATAAGAACTTTTTTTTTTTTTTTCTTTTTTTTATGTTCACTTTTTTCTTTATATAGGTTTTTTGTAACTTTGCTCTTTTATCAAATTGATGCAAACCAGCTCAATCTTACTCCTGAAAGACGAATCTTGGTTTTGGTAAAAAAGCTAATCACACAGCCCTGGGAGCTTCAACAGCTGCAGAATTTTGTAGAATCATGGAATATTTGGGCAGGGACACCTTCCACACCAGGTTCTTCAAAGCCCCATCCACCTGGCCTTGGCACTTCCAGATGGGGCAGCCACAGCTTCTCTGGGTATCTCTGGTTCCTCATCACCATCACATTGAAGAATTTCTTCCTAATCTCTGATCTACCCCTGTCCTCTGTCAGTTTTTAGCCATTTCCCCTTGTTCTGTCACTCAATGCCCTTGTCCAAAGTTCCTCTCCAGCTCTCCTGGAGCCCCTTTAGATACTGTGAATAATTTCATTTATTAGAAATGTGAAGCTGCTTCAAGAGTGTACTGACTTTAGAGAGGGAGATTGAAGGGAGTTCATATTTTTATGTAGCTGTGATATCTTCAGGAGGGAATTGACTCTTGAAGGAGAAGAATTTGCTGGTACAGAGCTGGAATCTGCCCCCAGTTCCCCCCCTGCATTCAGAGGGGAGGCAGTATGGGAGAAGGTGTAGAGAAACCTGAGTAATCACAGCTCTAATTCAGGCTGGAAATGATTTCCACGGCTCCAGATTTCGATTTTCAAACATCCTTGAAGAACAAACACCTGAGGATGGCTGTGGAGGGGTGAAGGCTTCTCTTCCCTTCAAAACAAGGGGACTCCTTGAGCTCACTCTGAGTAGCTGTGATCAGTTTTCCAAAATGAAGCACTCAAACAGCTCTGATCAGGATTAGACCCACCATTTATTCCAGCCCTTCTGCACTCAGACAAAAGTTTAGCTGACCTTGGGGGTGGTTTTGCAGAACAGGAGGCTGCAGAGAGGAAACTCCCATCCCTATTAGGGCTGCAAAGCTCACAGAACACCTCCTTCACATTCCCTTCAATTACACCAAGGCCTGCAAAAAGCAGAGTTTAATTCCTTTGACACACTCTGCTTCAGCTGCTGGCACGACAAGTTGTTTCTCACTGAAGCTCTCTAAAATACTATTGATTTTGGCTAAAATGAGCTGCTGTCTGCTTCTTATCATCTTCCACAGACAGTGGGAGACAAGTGTGGACAACATCCAATCTGCTCTGGGATCACAGGGTGCTCGCTGGCAATTTCTAATAACAGGCAGCACACACTTTGTGGTCCAGGCCCAATTTTGTTTTGTCAAAGAATACAACTCTTCTCTTTTGCCTCTTTGAATAAGATGACTCATACTGCCTTGCCATTTTCAGCTTCTTCAGTGAATTATCCCCATTTGTAACATTGTTCTATAGGTAAATAGACTCTGTACCCAGGAAATGTTGCTCCCCTATCAGAAGAGCAAAGGAGAATTTGTTGTTCCCTGCCTCGTAAAATTATTTTGTCTTTTGTAACACAAATACAGACAGAAATTGATGTCTTCTCTCTTTCTTAAGTTTTTGAGGTCCTTTCAGCGGCAAAGTTTCTTTTGCGAGAGCATCAAAATGAAGTACGCAGGAACAGAGAACAGAAAAGCACCTCTTTGCTGACAACTTTGTGTAAATTTGTACAAGTCACAAACAAAAGAATATCTGCATGATTCTCTCAACAACAGGCATTTCTTTTATTTGATTACCTCCTTACAAACATTCTTTTTTTTTTTTTTTTTTTTTTTTTTGTTTTACAATCTGTAAAAATGAGAGAGTTTGCAGACAATGCTTTGTTCAGGAGTGAGTGATCTGAGAGCTCTTTGGCAGAGGTTTCCCGCAGGGTCACACACATGGAGTTTTCTCCTCTGTAGAATGACAGATTTAACATCATGATGGAGACACAGGCTTTGGAGAGAGACAAGACAGGGAATGAGAGCAGGGCCAATTTTTCTGGTTTGTGCCATGTAAGGACTCCAGTTTTTATGTCATTTACACCTGAGTATGAGAGAGGATTGAAGAGCATCCTTACTGTGAGGGTGGGGAGGCCCTGGTATGGGGTACCTGGAGATGCTGTGACTGTCCTATCTCTGGAAGTGTCCAAGGCCAGGCTGGATGGAGCTCTGAGCACCCTGGATAGTGGAAAGTGTCCCTGTCATGGCAGAAGGGTTGGAACAAAATGAATCTTTAAGGTACCTTCCAATCTAAGCCATTCTATAAAGATTCTATGATGAACGTGGCCCTTTGCTATGAGTCAGCTCTAATAGAGTGAGAAAACATTGCTTTTTTCACTTTTATTCCTTAGTTCAAGTTATGAGTGTTTAGCTGGGTGTCTGGGATCCCCCTGGAGTGGTTGGTAGTTGGGTATAAATAAAAGATGGGAAATGGGAAGGAACTTTGCAAATCCTTTAACGAACAGAGGAGACCTGACGTCGGTGCAGCGTTAATCCAAATGAAGCACTCTCCAAGCACAGTGGAAAAGCTCAGTCTGCAATTTTTATAACCCTTTGACATACTTAAGATCACATTTACCCCTTGTCTTTGTTCTGATTTTGCAGCTCACTTACTCCTGAGGAAGTCAGGGAATTTGGGAAGCATTTATCAGCCTCCAGACGAGCTGGGGAACATCCCAGTGGGGAGAGATGATGATGGCTTGGCCTCCTGGCAATGCCTGCCCGAACCCTCGTCTGCAATGTGTAACCAACCGTGTTTTACTGAGTGAATACCAGGAGTGGCACTCATATTTTACTGAGCAAAGGCTCTGCCTCCATCAGCTCTCACTGGGATTTGATTTATTGATGAGCACAAGAGAGTTCTTTCCAAGGACAGCACGGAAAAGTTCGGAGGAGCCACAGCAGCGTCAGCGTTTGACAGGGCAGAGACCACAGCAACAGCAACAGCAATGCCCCAGGGACACAAGCCTGTGGCTACAGGGCAATCTCCTGGTGAGAAATGGCTTCTGGGACCAGCTCTTTATGCTTTTTTAGGGTTTCTTTTCCAGGGTCACACAGTGATTTACTCTAATTTTTAATTTCCAGCTTACCATGGAACTGTTGTGCATTGCAGCACATCTGCAGACGTTTAGGACTTTACAGCTGAATTTACTTTCCATATCTGAGAGGTCTCCTTTTTCACTGCAGCAGCGGGGATAAAACCCCAATCACCTTGTTTAGATAATATCTGTTAATATTATCTGATTAGATAATATCTTAAATAATGGCTGTTAAAATTGTGAGGGCTGTTTAAGTTCTGAGTGGGATTCCAGCTGCACACGTGAGCCTTGGATATATGGGAGGGCTGTGCTTTGGCTCTAACTCCAAAATCAATTTGATGATCACAAAAGAAAACCCATTGGAGGCACTGAAAATGAAAAAAAAAAACACCCTTGCATTGAACCATATGGCAAATTAAACACCTACACTGCTTTTATCAAACTTTCTAACACCACATAACACATAAATTATTTACATTAAGGAAAATATGTAACATAACACCGTGATCAAAGTGGTAGAGACTCTAATGGATGTCTTAATGCAAAAAGGTCCCTTGACCAATTAGGAGGAACTTCTTTGATAACAGCCTTTTGTATTCACTCTCTTTATATCTCCTTTATCAGCCATTAATGGGTATGTCAGAGAAAAAAGGAGCCCCATAAGAATCAGCTTTGTAAAAGATAATCTGAGATCATCTAAGTTCATTGCCATTAGTGTGGAATTGTTCTCTATAGCATTGTTTAAGGGGTTTCATTCAGCCTAATTTTGGTAACTCAATCACAAAATTATTTTTCTGTTTCTCCATGGGCTTCATCACTAAGCAGCTGAATAGTTTAAAAAGAAATAAAAAGGACTTTTTTATCTTAATTTTATTACTTTTGATTTTCACAACCTATCACCTAGCATGACCTGTAGCTTCTTTCCTTCCTTATGTGTAGTAATTTAAATGATTTTTCAACTGTATTGCAAGCAGGGACCAGAAAGCTACGGATTAAGTTGTGGGGTTTTGTAATATTAATTAAAAGACACAATTTTCTGACATTGACATTAGAAAATTTAATCAAAGTTCTATTATTATATATAGTATGTATATACTATATATACACACAACCCTCTTCAGTCTGCTCTATATAAGACCATGGAGTTCAGCCTCTATTTTTAAAATGGCAATTATAATAAAATGCATATTCATGATTATTTCTTTTGTTTTTTCATCCAGCTTCTGAGAAATGCTCAATGACTGATTTGAGAATTGTAGGAGAGCAGCAGTCCAAGAAGTTCTTTCTGATCCTGGAACCACAGGTTTTCGGACAGAGACTAATTCAGACTAA
>CM019217.1:5026047-5050714 GCA_009741485.1 Malurus cyaneus samueli | reverse complement strand
AAAAAAAAAAAAAAAAAAAAAAACAAGGGGAGAAAAGGAAGAAGGGGATTTTTCTTCCCCCAAGCTTTACCCAAACCAATGGAAAAAACCTTGGTTTTTTGGTTGCCCATTGCCCAAGCACAAAATCTGGCAAAAGACGTTTTTAGAGAACTTTACAGCTGAATTTACTTTCCATATCTGAGAGGTCTCCTTTTTCACTGCAGCAGCGGGATAAAACCCCAATCACCTTTTTAGATAATATCTGTTAATATTATCTGATTAGATAATATCTTAAATAATGGCTGTTAAAATTGTGAGGGCTGTTTAAGTTCTGAGTGGGATTCCAGCTGCACACGTGAGCCTTGGATATATGGGAGGGCTGTGCTTTGGCTCTAACTCCAAAATCAATTTGATGATCACAAAAGAAAACCCATTGGAGGCACTGAAAATGAAAAAAAAAAAACACCCTTGCATTGAACCATATGGCAAATTAAACACCTACACTGCTTTTATCAAACTTTCTAACAGCCACATAACACATAAATTATTTACATTAAGGAAAATATGTAACATAACACCGTGATCAAAGTGGTAGAGACTCTAATGGATGTCTTAATGCAAAAAGGTCCCTTGACCAATTAGGAGGAACTTCTTTGATAACAGCCTTTTGTATTCACTCTCTTTATATCTCCTTTATCAGCCATTAATGGGTATGTCAGAGAAAAAAGGAGCCCCATAAGAATCAGCTTTGTAAAAGATAATCTGAGATCATCTAAGTTCATTGCCATTAGTGTGGAATTGTTCTCTATAGCATTGTTTAAGGGGTTTCATTCAGCCTAATTTTGGTAACTCAATCACAAAATTATTTTTCTGTTTCTCCATGGGCTTCATCACTAAGCAGCTGAATAGTTTAAAAAGAAATAAAAAGGACTTTTTTATCTTAATTTTATTACTTTTGATTTTCTACAACCTACCACCTAGCATGACCTGTAGCTTCTTTCCTTTCCTTTATGTGTAGTAATTTAAATGATTTTTCAACTGTATTGCAAGCAGGGACCAGAAAGCTACGGATTAAGTTGTGGGGTTTTGTATATTAATTAAAAGACACAATTTTTGACATTAGAAAAACATTAGAAAATTTAATCAAAGTTCTATTATATTATATATATATTATATATAATATATGTATATACTATATATAACATTAAACACAACCCTCTTCAGTCTGCTCTATTATAAGACCATGGAGTTCAGGCCCTATTTCTATTATAAATGGAATTTATAAAATGCATATTCATGATTATTTTCTATTTTGTTTTTTCATCCAGCTTCTGAGAAATGCTCAATGACTGATTTGAGAATTGTAGGAGAGCAGCAGTCCAAGAAGTTCTTTCTGATCCTGGAACCACAGGTTTTCGGACATAGATGTAAATACAGCCTATGAAATACTCTAGCTTGTGCAAAACACTTTATTGTCAACGGGAAAAATGGAAGAAAAGCAAGGAAAATCTTTATATTAACTTCTGTTCTGCAGTGCTCTATAGTAGAATATTTCTTTCCAGGCTATCCCCAAGTCTGGTGTAAGATAAGCAGATGCATCCCCATAATTCTGTTTATTATAACAATCACTAAATTCTCTGGCTCATCCTTGTTTACTTGTGTTTAAATCTATTGGAATTATTATTCTATTTTTATTTCCTACATTTTTCTCTTTCTTTTTCCTCTCTAATCCATCTGTGAGAACCCATGAACTCATAACCCTTAGCAATAAGAAAAGACTCTGAACCTTGTCTCAGCTTCCATTTCACATTGCTTCACATCTTTTTTGACCTTAACACAGTTGTCACATTGAGTTAAACATCTCAACCATTTCTGTAATTATGCTTTAGTCACTTTTTAAGTAGCAAAAGTGATTCCCTTTCCTCTAATTTGTCACAGAGATACCATTGACAAGCTGCTACCTGGAACATATTTTGATTTTTTTTTATTAGCTTTTCCTAGTAGCATATTGTTAGTACTTGTATCTTGAAAATTGAAATACTGCAACACTCTTCACTAAAAGATAGCACCTAGAAGAGATGTTTTTAATTTTATTCTAATATTAGATATCTCTAGATAAGTTGAATGCTAATTGAATGTACTTGGGTAGGGAATGCAGAAAATACCAAAGTGTTAAAGCAGAACAAGAGGGAAATAAGACAACAGTAAAGCAGGGGCAGTAAATTCAGTAAATACAAACAGTAAATACAAGGCTGGAATAGATGGGAAAGAAAAGTGCATAGCATAAAAGATAGAAAGTAAATAACATAATGGGGAAGTGCAAAAAATTAAAAGATTTAATTGTGGCCTGTTCAGAGTGTTCATGTGATAGACATGGTTATAACTTTCATCCACAGAAACGACAGGGTGGGGGCCAGCAGAAAGCTGGAACTCATAGATATGATTTGGTGATATCGGTGAAATTTTCAACATATTTGTCAAGACATCAACAAGACTTTAAAACTGCAGAATATGCTAAGGAGAGAAAGAACTGGTGAAAGTGTGGGGAAAAAGCATTAAAAATTTGTTGGGGCTGAATTTTGTGGTGATGCTAACAAATAAGCTTCCCAGAGCTAGAAGGATTCTGACCATATTAATTATCATAATTCCCTTGCAATGGCTACAATATTGCAATGCTTGATTAACACAGTGTTCAGGATGAAAAGGTATTGTGGCAATTCAGTCATTAAATGGAAACTATATTTCGAATTCACACATACATTTCTTACTACAAAAAAAAAAAAAAATAGTTGAAAGGATTGTCAAAGTTTAAGCTTTCTAAAAAAAAAAAAAAAAAAATAAATAAAATACCCCAAACAAAACAAACAAAAAAAACAACCAAACAAAAACAAAAAACCAACCAAAAAAAAACAAAAACCCCCAAAAAATCAAGATGCTCATCCTGGGTGTCCATCCAACTCCAAATTTGGGTTAATACTTCATCTGTTCATGAAAGCTAGGTTCAAATAATTCATCTACACTTTCTCCTAAGCTGTTTCATCAAGCATCCCTTCCTCCTCCCTCCTAGTGAATAAGACAACTGAAAATGACTTTATTTACCCATTTTCAATAACTTGGCAATGCTGGTGGACATTTTTGTGTAGGAATCTGCATTTCTGCTGTAACCTTTATAAAAAGATTGCAAAGCTTGTCATCCTCAGGTTAAAAAGCACATGATTATTTGGCATCCTACAAGGGCACAGTTATCCCTGATGCAGAGAGAACATTTACCAGGAAATAATCACATTTCCTGTGAATGTGGCAGCTCCTGAGCTAACAGCAGTGTTATTGCCTAAATATGTTACCCATTTCAGCTAATTAGCCCTGCAGTAAAAATGGAGAGAATTGCCACACCCGTCAGTGGTAATGGGACAAAAACAGCTCCTAGAACAACTCCAGCTTCCCTGTGTGTATTTGCTGTATTTATGCTGCCTACATGCCCTCTAACCTGTCAATAATGTTTCCAGGACATAAATTTATAGTTCCACGTTGGTTATACAGTGTGATAAATCCATGCTTAATCTGAGGGGTGTGGGGGACAACTGTATAATAAAGTTTAAAGAGCCTTTTATTTTTTTTTAGTTTAAAAACCAACTCCAGAGTTGTTTTTTTTCCTCATGATTTAGGAAAAAAAAAAAAAAATCCACATTATTCTTGGCAATCCTTCCAATTATATTTCATAATTGATTATTTTATGCCACTATCCTCTGCTATTACCAGAAACCTGCCAGGCAATGTTTGGCCAGAGAGCAGGTGGAGTTTGATATCACAGCACCAGCAAAGTCATTTTTTTTTTTTTGGAAGATTGACAATACAGCAGAGCTCACTCTGAAACAGGAAAAAAAACACTCATGGGTAAAATAAAACATAACTGAAGTTTCAGGTTAACAGTTAATGATCACACAGTTCTTTGCAGGCAATTACTGCAGTCTTTTTAAAGCCCCTCTTGTGGCTCCTGAAGGGGCCCTTGGAGTTTCCTGTGCTACTGATAGCATTTCATCAAACCATCAGCTTGCTTGCATCTGAAAATGCAAAGTTTAACATTCTGCTTTGAAATTATTTAATGTAATATTCCCCCTCACAGTCATTCAGCTGAGTTTGACTTATTTCTGCAATACAGCAATGTCTGAGAATGCTGATATTACACTGGAATCTCTAAACAAGTTTAAAATGTATGTGAAAAATGTGTCTACCACTTAGCAGTCATGAATAAAAATAAAAACAACCTATTTATTTTCATTATTTGGGGGATTTTTACTTCTTCACGGATTCACAGTAAGCAGAGAAATCTTTAGGAAATGTCACTATGAGACAAAACAAAGAACAGCCCTGCACTAAAGATGTACAATAGAAACACCTTCAATGGAAAAAGCTGATAATTGTTCCTGCACATGGATTTAGACTGAAAATGAACAAATAACATCCCTAAGGTGACAAGGAGTCATTAGAAATGTTCATTGTGCGTCATATCCTTTCAAATGAGCATGGAAATGGGAGAAACACAACCAATAATAATTCTCTGTCCTCCTCCAAATTGTCCATTTGCTTCCAGGACTCAAATGCACATCTTGATGTCACATAGAGGTGACAGCCTGGGGGTGCTGGGGGTGCTCACCTGGAGAAGAGAAAGCTCCAGGGAGAGCTCAGAGCCCCTTCCAGTGCCCAAAGGGGCTCCAGGAGAGCTGGAGAGGAACTGGGGACAAGGGATGGAGTGAGAGAACGAGGAATGGCTTTAAACAGGAGAGAGGTTTAAGGAGATTTGGAGAAATTCTTTCTGTGAGGTGGTGAGGCCCTGGCACAGGGGGCTCAGAGAAAATGTGGGTGCCCCTGGATCCCTGGAAATGTCCAAGGCCGGGTTGGATGGGTCTTGGAGCACCCTGGGACAATACAACATGTCCCATGGAAGATTCTTGTTAAAAAATCTTAGATCTTATGGTTTAGATACCAAACTATCTAAAAACATGCAATTTGCTGAAATATGTATAAAGTATCCAAGGGTTTGCTTTGGTGAAGGCTGGATATGATCTTGTCTCATTTTACTCATATAAATAACATATATAAATATAATATAAATAAATAATATATAAATCACATTTCAGCTGATCCCTGAATGGCTTCGCTCTTAAAATAAAATCAGTTACAGAGCATGGGTTTGTACTGATAAAAGCTGAGGAAAAAAAAAGAAACACTATAGAATAATTTATATCTGAAGATCAGCCTGGGCTTACTGTTACAACAATGACACCTGATCTCAGGAAAATCTGAAATAAGAAATATTCATTTACAAGTTGAACCACAGTTTGTAAACAAAATTTACAGATCAATTTTCACTGGAGTTGAAAACTGGGATATCATCATTCAAGACAGAATGCCAACCAAGCCTCTTTCACTGCAGAGTGCCACATTAACACACATCCACAGGCACAAACATGCATCATGCACAATATGCAACCTGATATGAAAATCACAGCATACAACTTTTTTCCCCCACTTTTTCTAAAATCACTTTTTGGAAGAGTATTAACATTAACATTTGGAGTTTGCATCCATAGACATATAGTACATTTATTTTATTGCATCAAGGAAATAAAAAAAAATAATTTATATATACTGTAATACTCTGAAATCCTACTTAGGAAAGTACTGCTTTTAAAATTTTTGCTTACAAAATGATTCACTCTATTTAGGTCAAAAGTCTGGATTTATAACTTAATATATATATTTTATCCCAACCTATTTTATTCTTCTATAGATCATTTGATAATCCATGGACATCCTGAAAAGCAAAGCAACTTTACTTCATTCAAAGCAAGTGAGGGGATTTGATTCTGAATTTAGCGAAGCAAAAAGATGAGCTGATACATTAAGGTATTCAACATTAATGGCTTAAAAGAGAAAGAAATGTTGCTTGCATACGTGGCTTTACTGTTTCATTTTCTATGTTCCATTAGCTTTTCTTCTCTTGCTTCAGGGTGGATCTGATGAAGACAATACATTCAGATGGCCCTTGCTTTTTGAATCATTGAATCATTTCTTTGAGGAAGAAAATAACAACAGATTCATAAACATAAGTTTTTATTGTTCAGCCATTCCATGTCACAAAAACCTTGGCTGTGATCTGTTGAGCTGCTTGGAACTTTCATTGTCTTTGGAGAGATCAAGGAATGAGTGAATCCATGAGGTCACAGTTCTTTGGGGTAGGGTAGAAAATAGTCTGGAATTAATCAGGAATTATTTAGTAGTTAATGCAAGGATTTAGGAGTAATGAGAAA
Organism: Malurus cyaneus samueli; assembly: GCA_009741485.1. Taxonomy (NCBI): domain Eukaryota; kingdom Metazoa; phylum Chordata; class Aves; order Passeriformes; family Maluridae; genus Malurus; species Malurus cyaneus. The sequence continues at coordinate 5,044,424 of CM019217.1, read as the reverse complement.
AAAAACAATTATTTCAGCCTGGTGAATTAGCAGAGTGAAATCAATGAAAGAAAGAACCTCGTGTAATTTTTTACACCATGCTTAGGTTCATGTAAACCATGTACACCTGGTTTTCCCTGTACACCACATTCACCACTGTCCCAGGGGAAAGAAGCTGTGGGCAGCAGACAGGTGGGAAATTGGACACCTATAAATGTGTGTGCTGGACAAATGAAGAGCTGACTGTGGCTCCAGGAGCAGTGGAATTGCTCAAAAGCCAATGTAAAATGTTTTTTCTGTTGTTTCCTTTTCTTTTCCCGACCCTGACATCACCATGACTGTCACAGCCACACCATCACCTCGCTGGAACTCCTTGGACAGCCCTCATTTGCTGAAAGAAAGTGGAAATGAAATGCAGAAGGAAAACAAAGCTTAGAAAATACATCCACAGAGCAAAAAGTAAATTTTTTGCACTGGGGAGCCTTAAACCTGTCAAGAAAATGCCTTTGAGAAAACTGGTGGTCTGTCCTCAGCAGGTTGGATTCCTTAGTTCCATGCTCACTCCTGGCTGACCATGTGATTTATTGGTCCATAATCAAATTTACCTCATCCTCAAAATAATGGTAATAAAGTCAAAATAAAATTATATGTCCTCACTCCTTTTGCACTCCTTGCGTCTTGCGTCTCTTTACCTGTGCATGTTTTATTTTTGAAGATCACATTTTTAAGTTTACCTATCTTATTCTTTCCCAGAGCAAAGCCAAACAGGGCTCTAATTTCCCATGGTTTCTGAATTCACTGCAGGAAAGAGGACAGCATCCAATTTACCTGGTTCACAAAGTCTCGTTAGTTATTTGTCTGTATCTGAATATGTGCTTCCCACTTGCAAATATATTCTTGATTCCTGAGAGGTTGTTCAATCCAACTTTTTTAAATTTAATTTTAAAAAAAGCAAACTGTACTATTTATAACACATTTCTTTTTTTTTTTTTTATTTTTATATTTGTCACCTAATCAAGTCTCAGAAAAATGTGTGAGCAACCAGCATAATAAGATGCACACAGACTAGTGAATACGGTTTGACCCCAACTCCAGAGTGGAATAAATTCCATTAATCCCAGTATGTGACAGACTGCTTTTGCAGCTCAGCCTCTGAGAAGCAGTTAGCAAGTGATTCAGAGCTTGGAAATTACTTCAAAGTGCACTTGTTTGGCAAATTCTTATGAATAATAAACACAATGTAGTTGTAGTGTATCACAACCAATTGTAAGTTATTTACGAACAAAACCAGAGAAGACAATTGCAATAAAGTTCTGTTCACAGAAATAATTTGGTGGATTTTACTGCAGCACTGAACTGTTCTCGTCGCCAGAGGAAGATCACTCCACAGGCATATGTTAATTTGTTTCCTACACTTCAATTTTCAAGGTGTAAAATCGTGCTGTATTGGTTTCCTGATGCAAATCTGGTTTGCATCAAGCACCTAACGGAATCCAAGCTCAAGAAAATCTGCTCATTAGAGAGATTTTAAATACATCTTTATTTTTTTCCCACTATAATAATACAAATAAAGTATGACTGCATGAATCTGAGAGTTACACACCCTTTTCCCAGATTTCTTTGTTATATGGTGGGTGCTTGTCTATCCTAAGGATTTATTTTTACATTTTGGGTGGAGAGAGAGAGAGGGAGGGAGACAGAGAGATTGCACATACATAGAAACCAAAATATTAACCAGCTGTGACTTGTCTACCCATGTTATGTTTATCTCTTTCCTTCCTATGGGAAGGAAACTGAGAAAAAAAAAAAAAAAAGCCACATAGATCCAATCCCATCTAAAATAGTTTTGCCGTGGTGGGTGTCATTAAGTCCCAAGATATCAAAAATAATTGGTCTTTTGCTCTTGTTTTTAATTACCCAGCTGTTCCTCAGCTCCTTTGAAGATACAGGTGTTTTTTTGCAAGTCTCAACATAAACAATGAAATGAACGTTTCCACCAAAGTGGAAAATTTGTGATGAAGTGCAATTTTCCTTTTTTAAAATATATATTTACTGTATATATCATCTAACACCCACTTCATAAGAAATTGAAAAAAAGGCTTAAAAAGTCCTTTTTTTTTCATGAATGTTTTTTGACAGTTTCTATTCTTTTTTTTTCTGCTTGAAGTCCATACCTTAGGAAGAAAGACTTCTGACTTGATAATGTTTCATATAATTATCTGAAAATTTTGTTCCAGTGCTTGGATCTGGTTGTGGCTATTTACCTTTAAGAATCCTTTCCTATCCAATGCCTTTGATTTACTTGTAACTGGTGCCTTCCTGTGTCACCCTAAATAAAATCTTAGAATGAAATTCATTTTACCTGACTTGAAATGCTTCCAAATGCAGATATCTACATATGAGGCCGGCATTTAAATTTTCTTTGGATTCATTGGGATGACACAATCACTACTTCAGTGCAATTCATTTGGCCTAATTTAGATATCTTCATTAGGGTGAAAGGCTTTGTGTCCTAGAAAAGTCCATTTCTTCCACTGTCTGTAAATGGAGTGGCTACAAAAAGATTAAATGGAGTTGCACTTGTCTCAAGTTCAGCAATAGAAAGTTAATATTTTCCATTTTCTACTGTTCTATAATTGTTCACTTGAAGTTAGTTATTTTCTTTTTTTGCACAAGAACAATTAAAAAAATCAACCAAACACTTTTTTTCCCACAGCCAAATGTTTCCAGATATTTTTTTACCTAATCACTTCTGCTCTCAGCAGAAATGTGCTGCTCATTTTGTGGTTGGATTAATATCTAGTCAGTTGAGTTTTATCTTTTGTTTTTCTGTAATTATATTTATAACTATTGTAATTATGTATTTACATTTCAAAACTTCATTGATTGCACTCAATCCTTTGCCTCCAGCCTTACAAGAAACACAGGAAGTCCAACTGCCTGCATTATCCCATAGACTGTTACCTTCCTCCCCATCCTCCTGACAAATTCTTTCTCTAAAATATTCAAACATATTCAGGCAGTAATTCAAAGAATCAACCTCCACCTTATTCCAGCCCTACAACTTCAGGTCATATGTATAAGACAGTTCTGCAATTTCCCCTTTTCCCTTTTTGAATCATTAAATAGCTTTTTCTCTCATGAAATGAAGCTGAAACACGAAAATAACAAATTGCAGAAGAGAAAAGCAAATATATATATATATTTTGTGAGTATATAATATTTTCTGTTAACCCAAGGTTAGATTTTTACTTGGAAAAGGCTCTTTATTTTACTCTTAGATTCAAAAATGAATTGTTTTAGTTTTCCAGTATACAGCACAAGTGGAAGTGTTTTGGAATGTTCTAAAGGCCTCCTGCATCTGCAGAAATACTTGTTATGGATTGTTTGCCAGTTTATTATCAATGTGTAACGGCCAATTCTGCAGCAGGAATTCTTTTAGAGATCTCTGGGATGGTCAGACTTTTCATCCTCATTAATGTTAATTAACACATATAAGCATTCAAGCCATGCCTATGAGTTGGTCTAAGTGCAACAGGAATTGCTGGGGAAAATTTTGGGGATTGCTGAAAATTTCCATCTGAGTACTGATACCTTGCAGTGCCTCATTACAGCTATAGGATAAATTTTAATTTCTTTAATAAATTTTCATCTTCCACCAACTTTGGGACACTTGTGATCAACCAGCATTGACTAGATGCCTGTTCTGTCTCTGACTTTTCTGTCTGCCAAACAAATCTGACCTTTTTTGGCAAACAAAATCTCTATTCAACCAAGAGGGTTGGCTCATGGAGCTCCTCACTACAGAGAATTTGATTATAAAATAAATAAACAACTGTCAAGGATGTAGCAAAACTTCTGGAGGTTGTTGCTGCACTGAATTTTTCAGAGAGCTCTCTTTGGGGAGAGCTCTTTTGGAGCTTCATCCCAGCTTCCAAATGCCCATAATCTGCTTTACCCTTGCAGAAATTTGTCATGAGACTCCACAATACTTCAAGAGAGCTGGGTCCTGGCAGGTCCTGGCACATTCTGAGGGGTCAATAGGAGGTAATTACAGAAATATAGATGGCTTACAGAAAACAAAGGTTTTGATTAGGTTCTGCCCTAAACCAATGTGTCCTGAAGCCTTCATATTATGCTAGATCAGGTAACCACACACTTAATTTTTCCAAAGGAGAAAGAAATTATACCTCATTCTGCTCTCTATGAGAACTGTCTCCAAGGTACAGCATGGCACAGTGGTTACTCTTTCTGAGATTTCTGAGGTTTCTCTTACTGTGACTGACTGATTTTAAGCTTTTAAGCTTTCGTGCATGCCATGAAAAGTCAAGTAATTACTTTGAAACTAAGGGAGCATTCACATGATTAAGATCTTTGTTATGCTTAAAAATGAGAACTCATCCAGAGGATCATGGCTAAGCAGCTGAGTTCCCTGTAAGTTATTTCCACCCTCAGTCAGGGAGATTTCATGTCTTCAAGAAAGATTTAGAGAGGTTTTGCCTCTAATGACTTTATGAACTTTATATTCAGTGAGTTCCTCTGAGGATAATATAGAATTTAACATATGTGGTGCAAACCCCATTATTTATCCATATCATCTTGCTGGGTGTTGTAGCAGCCTTTGGGGGCAGTGACAGAAGTTGCATTTTTTGCTGATGGCAAGTTCAGAACTTGGAAACTGCTCCACAGTGTTTGATGTGCAGTCAACCAAAATCCTGTGTCTCTGGCACATCAAAAAGGCAATGTCACAATGGCTAAATGACTGGGAGGAACAGATTTCCCTTCACAAATTAACATATGAACCGTAATAAGTCTTGACTCATTTAGTTGAAATGAAGAAAATCTAAAAAAATGAGGTGGAAAGTCATAAAGTCACGGAATCACAGAATGGTTTGGGTTGGAAGGGACCTTCAAGACAATCTCATTCCACTCCCTGTCATGTGCAGGGACACCTCCCACTATCCCAGGTGTTTTCAGCACCCTGTCCAACCTGGCCTTGAACATTTCCAGGGATGAGCCGCCCCAGCTTTTCTGGACAACCTATTCCAGTGTCTCATGGACATGAGGAAGAATTTCTCCATGACAGGGGTGGTCAGGCATTGCCATGGATTTCCCAGGGAGGTGGTGGAGTTCCCAGGCTTTGCAGAGCTCTGTGCAAGATTTTGGAGCCTTTCTTAGCTCATGTGAAAAATTTCAGCTTCTCCTTGGTGAACTTTGCAAGTTTTCTCCTGACTCAGTGCTCCAGACTATCAAACTCAGTGTGAAACTCTGTGTTTTGGTGTCTCAGCCTCCTCCCATCATTTAGCATAACCTGAAAAGGTTCACTCTGCCCCATCTGGACTGTGGCTGAGGAAATGAACACTGTGGGCACCTGTTGCATTCAGGAATACTCCCACTGCTAAATTAATCCCATTTTCCTTAAACCCACTGAACTGTCCCATGGATTAGTTAAAAAATAAGCTCTGACTTCCCCCATGATATTCTTTCTCTTTGGCCAGGATATTACAGTAGGTTATGGTCACTGTCAGCTTTACCAATCTACTTTTTCCAGCCCAAAATCCCCACATTTGTCTGTGGTTCATGGCCTGAAATTAGCCCCAGCCAAAAACCAACAGAAGGCCTCTCAAACCATGGGCAAATTTTGATTCCACTGATTCAGAGATATTTTTCTGGTCCCCAACAACGTTTAGGAAATCAAGTAATTCCTGAACATTTCTTATTTAAATGTTAAATCATGTATTAGGCACCAAGCAAAGCTGATTTGTGTGGATGAAAAGGGTTCTGATCAGCATGGACAGCTCAGAACAGGTTCAGCATCAGCCAAATTGATCCATAAGCTGTGCAAATTCACTCACACCAACAGCTGCTCTCCCACTGGAACTCTCTGATCACTCCCTCTGCTGCTGACTCATATTCAATTCATAACTCACAGCAATTATCTCTGTCCCTCTGTGTTTAAGGCAGATCTCATCAACCTACAGTAAAGACAAGCAAAGCATTGCCTGATGTAAATGAAAATTCCTCAATTTTTCACTCAATTCCTTCAACAGAAATCTTTGATTTATTTATGTGATTAATTACATATACAGTTGGGCAAATTTTTTGTCAAATTTTTCTCGTGACTCTCTATGAGAAAGATTTTTCTCTTGAGCTGTCCAGTTTTAAATTATGAAAATAATACACTTTAAGAAATATCTAGGATTATTGGCTACAGTGTATGAACTGGATTTTAAGAGAGAACAGTGAAACAAATTTCATATTGATCCTAGAAATCCAAACCATAAAAAGAATGAATGGAACATCTACTGGACAAACTTTGTGATAGAAGTTAACAGTGTCAGCTGGTAGGGGATTGATTAATTTTTTTTTAAAGTCAATCAAACAACACATTGAATTTTTTTTATTTTTTTTTTTTTTTGCCATTCAAGGCAACATTAAGATCACTGCAGAAAATTTAATGTAACTTAGGGGCCAGACTTCTAGATATCTGCTGTGGAAGTCTTTTCACTTAATAGTAGATGGATGCAGACATTTTTATCTGAAATACTCACAAAGGTTCTATTTACAGCTGTTTTATGCCCTGCATAAGTGCTTGGTGTGGGAGCCAACCTGGCCATTACTGGTTAGCTACCCCAAATGCAATAAAGTTAATTTATGAGGGTTTGTGTATGCTCTCAGTGGTTCCATGTGTTTTCAAACTCCACAGAGAAATGTTCTGCATCACCACAGGTAGCAGCAACCCCCCAGAAGGAGCAGACACCTCAGAATGTCTATAAAATGGACAGTTCGGTACCAAGAAAGCTGAGAATGGTTATAATCTGTCATAATTTGGGCAGTCTAGGTGGGAAACCATCACCTGAGTTTAAAATTGACAGTGCTGAGTTGTCAGCGCTCCTCCTATTACAATAAAAAGCGTATTTTCCACACTCACATGGACAGCCCTCCTGAGCTGCATCATTTCCAAGATCTCACACTTTGGCAATGTTTAACTCCCCACTGGGAACTTAATGGAGCCTTCCAGTTTGCACCAGCTGAGTGCCAGAGTGATGTGACATCCTGGGCACCGAAACACAGCTTGCAAAGAACATGTTGTTCTCGACAAAATTCAGCCCCCGAAGGCAAATATCTGAATGTGTTTTCAGACCCTTTAATCAGGGGTATCACTCTCTCTGTGTGTATGAGTCCCCGTGGGGAGCAGGTACTGCAGCAGCTCCAAAGATAAAATCAAGAGGTGAAAACTCAGGGCACAAAAAAACTGACTAAACAGGTACATCAAGAATCGCTGGCTGACTGCCTTCTGCCTGATCTATCCTGTTATTAAAAAGAAATCATAAAATTCATCCATTCACAGATGTTATAAATCTTAAGCAGCTGTTGCAATAACACAGTGCAGCTGCAGTTCATCAATGACAGCCTGAAAAGTTTTTCTTATTAAAAAATGCTTGTTATGATTTGAGGTCTGTAGCATGCATATTAACAATTATAATAATATTAAACTCCAAGCCAAACCTCCTCAAGTAACTTAGGTTATTGGCAAATTAGAAATATTAAAGTTTACCACTATGCACAGTTTCTTAAAGTACTGTAAGATAAAGACAGCCAACAGTGGATGGTGGCATTGCTCATATTGACACTTTAGTAGCTGTGAATAAAATAAAATAATAAAATAAAACAATATAAAATAAATAAATAAATAAATAAATAATAAACTAAACTAAACTAAACTAAACTAAACTAAACTAAACTAAACTAAAATAAAATAAAATAAAATAAACAAATAAGACACTACACCCAAATTAAAGAAGCTTTACAGAAATCAACGCACATTTGTCTTTGTTACAAGCAAAGTGAGGGCACTGGAAAGTGAAGAGCTAAATGGATAAAAAAATCCCTAGAAGTTCAGCATTTCTGAGAGCGTGAAGAGAACTTCTGGGAGAGTGAAGGGGACTGTGGGATAAAGAAAATTGGCCATCATATTGATTAAAGCAGTAAGTTGTTTATTTTTGCCCTTGACTCTTGGAATGATAAATGTAGGACTCCGAAAAGTGGCAGAACAATATAATTTGCTTAAAAGCAGAATGGGTAAAGGGTTAAATAAAAAGACCTCAGCACTGACAGAAAGGAATGGCAATGAAAGTCCCTTAACGTGACTGGAGGCTGATCTCACACAACATAACACAGAGAGAGGTTATGCACCATTCCAGTGCATATTTAGCAAGCAAGAAATGCTGTTTTCACACAGAAAGCCCATTTGGGAATTCAGAAGGTGGGGGTTAAGCTGCAGCTCTGCCACCCATGTGTTACTCACTCTCCTCCTGATTTGATTCTCTGTAAGAGTGAGACAGCAACACCTTTTTATCCATCCTCGTAATTTCTGTGGTGACACTTATGACCTTTCACACAAGTCAGGACCTGACTTTAAGAACTTTTAAAATTGGGATCTAAAGCAGATTTTAATCTCTGTAGGAGACTGGAGGAAAGAAAAGGCTGTGACACAGATCAGAGAGTAAAGGGAAATATTGTGTTTTATTGTTCTGCAAGGAAGGCAGAACATTGGGACCTCCACCCATATTCCTCAGAAGAATCAAGACAAAAATACATCTCAAAGAAGAAGATTGTGACCTGGGACAATAGAAATAAATGGTGTTTTCTTCCCAGCATTTTCCCCAGGGAAAAATCCTGAGCACACCTAACTGCAGACTGAAGAGGATGGAAATGGAAGTTTGTGTAATGGGCAGGATGAAAGTGAGAATCAATTTCTGAATACTTAATCACAGAGAGCAGCAGAATGGTGATAATGAAAGGATTTGAGATAAAGGACTTATCAGATGCACCAGAGACGTGTGGGGAAATGTACAGAGTAGTGTGCAAAGGCCAAAACAAAAAGGTGAACAAAATAAGACTCAAGGTGTCAAGGTCAGAGAAAATACATAAAGGAGATGCAACAGCTTGGGAGGCTGGAAAAGAGTGTTTTCTATCTGTTATGTCTGTTTAGATTGTAAAACCTCTCTTTCAAAACTTCTCCCTGGTTTTGAAAGGTTTTTTCTTTTAGGTGAAAAGCTGGAATTTTTAGCTGCCACAACTTGGATTTGAACTTTTCACTTGTCATATTCTTTTTTTCCTTAATGGAAGACAGAGAGGCACTGTCTTTCTGGATGGCATGTTGGGTATCTCAATATAAGTGTCAAAAAAGCAGGTTTGCATTTGAGTGTCAGCTGCAGTATAGGAATGAAAACAGATTCTAGATGTTTATATCTTTGAGCTCACTATTTTTTTTCCTTTTTCTCTACAACAGTTTCTTAAAAGATTGTACACATGAGGCACAGAGGTGATGGGGTCCTTCCTGTCCCTCCATCTCTTCCCATTCCACTTTCTCCAGCCATGGTCAGCAAAATCTTTAAGCTGAGGATGGGTAGGTGCTCACAGCTGTGTATTTAGAGCTGTGACACTGAGATAGTGATGATGATGCTGAAATATATCACCAAATATGTTCATACTGAGTTACCTTTCCACACCTGTGCACCAACAGGCACTTTCAAAAGTCTGCAAAAAAAAAAAAAAGAAAATAGATAGCACCTGCATTTGAACTGCAGACAAAGTTTAAAAACAATAGAAGAATCCTAGGTTGTGGCAGTATGGACATCAGAAGGAGCATAATTTTTCTTTAATTTTTAATGTAAAACATTTGGTGTATTGTAAAGATTGTGAAACAGTATGTGCACCAGTCTATGTTAAAAATCTATAAATGGGCATAACTGAATTTCAATTTTTTCATTTCATTGCTTCTGTCACTGAGACTGGAGTTGGAAGTTATTTCTTCCCCACTTGTTCCAGCTCTGAATACATATACAGACAGAGCTTAAACTGGAGTCAAGTAGAAGATATTCATCTGCAATCCTTGACCCTCCCAGTGCCTATGCCAAATTAACCCTTTCCTATGGAATTTAGGAACACCTCTTTTCAGTGAAGATTGTTATTTTTTTTTTTTTTTCTGCAGAAAGTTTTAAGGACAAAAAGAAAATAAAGCTGAAATAATGTAAAAAAAAAAATGGGGAGACAAAGAGAGAGATTAAGACAGGAGTTAAAGGACAAACAGAGAGAAGTACCAAAGCAGGAATGGAGCTGAAGATTTGTAGGACAGAAAAGGTGACTGCAATAATGAGCCCCTCAGCAGGCAAAAACCTGCCCTGGATTGTAAATTGTACTCAGAACAGCTCCAGGAATCTGAAATCCCGAGCTGGGCTTCTCTGTTTGCTTCCTGTACACCAACACCAAGATTGCACTTGCAGCTCTGAGCTGCTTCACAGCAGTGCTGGTGATTCAGTTCTGGGAGAAGAACCAAAATATTTGGCTGTGTTTGTGTGTGCAATGCCCAGCGAGCTTCTTTCTTATCTCTGTGAAAAACTGTGAGATGGGAAAAAAATAATCTAGGCAATAAAAGCTACCAACAAATTGTCTCACTGAATGTGCTGGTTCTGGCTGGAGCAGAGTTAATTCCCTGCCCAGGGGCTGGTGTGGGGCTGTGTTTTGGGTTTGTGCTGAACACGGGGGTGATGACACAGAGATGTTTTTGTCATTGCTGAGCAGGGCTCACACAGAGCCAAAACCAGGCTGGGGAGGGGCTGGGGATGCCTGGGAGGGGACACAGATGGGACAGGTGACCCCAAATGACCAAAGGGATATTCCAGACCATGGGACATCATGCTCAGGATAAAAAATGGGGAGAAGAGGAAGACGAGGGGGAATTAAACTTCCATAATCCTTTTTCGTGTTGGGGAGAAAGAAGGGGAAAGACTCTTCCTGCAAAAATAGGCTACAACCAGGTGTTACATATCAAGCTATGCAATGGCTGCTCCACTAAATCTGACTATGATCTAGTAATAAAAATTATAAAATATATATGTGTTACAGGCTGGATGGAAAGCCTGCTTGTCCAGTGCTGGAAAATGAATTAATGGCAACTTACTTGGGTGAGTAGACTCAAAGCAATTAAGATGGAAAGCAAAAATACCATTAGCTCTTTGATTTCTGGATTCCACTCTACTGACATTTTCAAACTTTCTGCTGCACCTAAGGGGCAGAAAATTACTCTCTGCTTTGAATGAAGGCTGAGATTTTTATTTAGTTTGTTTGTTGGCTTTTGTTGTTTTTTTTCAATAGATGGAATTCTTCAGAAAACAAATGAGATGGCAGAAGTAGCCCATTGCAGCATGTGGGCCCAGCATTTTCCAGTCAGAGATTTTCACGCCCTTTGTGTATTTTTCAGCACAGAACACTTTCCCTTGTAGCCAGTTTAAGACTATGAAAAACGTATTTTTCTTATTTACCTGCTGCTATTGCTTGCTAATGCTCCACAGCTCCATAGAGCACAGGCTGAATAGAGCAGTCTGGGACAAAAAAAAAAGACAGAATATCAAGACTTTCCAAGTGTAATTCTTCACAGAACAATTTATCTCTCAATCCATACTTAGATTTGCATTTCATATACGTGTTTCCACATTTATCTCTACAATTTTTCAGTTTTAAGTTCAGCAAGGACCATTGCTGGAGGATTCAAGTAAGGTGCTCCCATGATTAATTACTTACACTCCAAAGAAACATGCCCTGTGCTGTTTTAACAAACAGTTGCAATATCTCTTGTGCCTATTTTTGCTAGAGAAAGTGTCTCATTATTAAAGTATTGTTTCCTATATCTACAACCTTTTACAAATCTTGTGAGTGGTGCCCTGTGTGAGCATCAGAAGAGTGGAAGGGAATCACATTACTCACAGCAGGAAGGGGATGAAGGGAACTTCCTATCTTTGGGGTTTTTCTAGCTTTTCTGCAAAAAAAAGAATTTTCTCCCTTTTTGGGATGTTCATGCAAGGAAGGATGTCAGTGTGGCAGCTGGCAAAGGAGAGCACAAAGTGTTTGAAGAAGCTCTTGAAAGAGAACAAGAGACATGAAGGAAACCTGCAAAACCCCTTATAACAACAAAATCATCATGGATTGGAGAGGAACAAGAGGAACAGGGCACAGCCAAGGCAGGGAACCACCAGGTTTGTTTTTTTTTAGCAGTGGGAAGATGCAGCCATAGCTAAAATCCTTCAGAAAACTGAACTGAATGCCCTGTTCTGCTCTGGGGCCCTCTTTCCTGGGTGCTCTCTTTGAAGGATCTCACAGAGGATTCATCCTTCCCTTTGGGAAAACCACCTGGCAGTTTTTGTTCTTCAGGGTGAAACCCATTCTTTGTGTCCTCAAACTGCAAAACTTCCTCGACTCTGTGAGCTGAACAGATTTTAGGCAGAGGATAATGAGTTTCTTGTGTTGGCAGTAGGGTTTGGAGTTGGTTTCTGATGAGCAGGTGGACTTCTCTGTGCAACTTCCTCAAGAGAGGAGGGAATAATATCATTTCTTAAACAATAAAAGGAATGGCACCTGAGGAACTGGAAAATGAAATTATTCAATCTGTTTTCCCTTGCCTGATATTTTATTCATGATAATGCAGATTCAGACTTTTATCATAAAACATTAGTTAGAAGCCAATCTAGAAAAGCACAGTGTCTAATTAATTTTTTTTCTCTTTTTCCCCTCTTTTTGTTTGTTTTTTTTTACCTTGTTGGCTTCTTGCTGGTTTAGCAACTACAAAAGAAACATCTGGTCCTGGTCCAAACCAGTCCCAGAGATGAAGAACCCAAAGACAGCAGTGAGATGAAAGTCAGGAGGACTCAGAAGGAAGCAGAATCCATGGCTGGGAAGGCAGTAATTTATCCATGGCTCTTTCATTTAAGATTTCAAAGCACTTTTTTAAAGTGTCAGTCAGTTAAAACATTTGGCAATTTCCCAAATTTTCATGTTCAACGCAGAAAATAAATTAGGCTAACAAAATAGAAGAAAATAAGAATTTAATTACAGAAATATCAGAACAGGGATTTCTACAGCATCGCCCCCAAGGAGAAATCCAAATAACTACAGAAGCTATTTTAATTCTCGTAGGATGTTCAGATTTTACAAAGCAGAGTTTCTGCTGGGAACTTGTTTGAAAAGTCTCATGGGCTGGAAACAATGACAAAATAGTCAAAATTAGTTGTGAGATTTGAGCTCACAGTCCCTGCATTTATTTTGTGTGGGCACAGAGTTCATGCTGCCAAACCATTTCCAGCACCATTGTAAGTACCTTACCTTCTCTGAGGTGACACAGAAGGGATTTCTCTGCTGTTCAGTCATCTGAAGCCACATTGGAGATGTTCTGTAGCATCCTTGACAGAGAATCCTTTCTTTATTTTCCATTTTGGGGGTGTTGACTATTCCAACTATTTACCTGTCTCAGGATCTTATGCAAAATGTTTGTCACAGAGATAACTTGATCAAAGCTTCAGGGCAGCAAAACTGATTTCCCTTTTATATATATTTCAAATAATGCTGTTCTAAGCATATTTAATTTTTAAACATAATTTTCCTTTGTGTTTCTAAATAACTAACAGAGACAAAGCTTCAATCTTTCATAAGGGAAAAAAAAAAAAAAAAAAAAAAAAAAGCTTTAACATTGAGCTGATTTGAGTTGGAAAAAAATGGTGTAAGCTGACTCTGGATAGAGGACCAAAACCCCCTCATAAATTAACAAACTGTGACATGCTGTAGTAAGTAGCTATCCCTGTCCAGATTTCTACTCTTTTTTTACACACCATTTGCCAGGTAACAGTTCCTGGCAGAACACAGCACTTGTCCTAAGATTCATGAAAACTTAATGGAGCTTGATTTCAAAAGCACAGAGATAAAAATAGGTGGTGGAAGAATATCTTAACACAGAGTGTTTTGTAAAAACCTCCTGTGTCGCATGAGATAATATCTTACAACATTAATTTTGTCCTTGTTTTCTGTTAGCTCCATCCTGCCACATTATCTTTTAATGAATCTCTCTTGCATTTTGCTGACCTGATTGGTGACAAATCCATTTTCCTGTTTCAGGGGATTGAGCAGAAACAACGTGCAGAAGATCCAGATTTCCAGATAACATCCAGTCAATGGGGGCCTCTCTTCTCTCTAAATCTTCCCAACTGAACAGGGTGTTCCCCTCCTGCCATGCTGGATAACCCCACAAAATCATGGCTGATGTGGAAATGGATGAACATGACTAAGTGTTGCCACCTGTCAGTGAACTGGAAGGATTTATCAGATCAGGCAAAAATGGATAAAAGAGAGAAAAGAAAGAGAAATGTCCATGGTCACAAAGTTGTTCACTGGCAGTAGTGATGGGTCAGACCCCTGCCATTCATCTCCTCTGCTTCTCTATTTTTATCTCTGACATCCTTCACCTGAATTTATGTAAATTTATGTAATATAAGTAGATATTAACAGAAGTTTTCCTCCTATGATTTTAAAATTTTTCAGATTTTACCATCCTTCCTTCATTATCATACTATGGCAACATTATAATCATCCAAATTTCATTTTCTGTGTACACTGGAGCCTGGAGAGCTGTGTGCTGAAAGATAATTTTCATTGCTAATTTCTATCACACTTTTTATAGTGCAGATATCCTAACAATAAAAAAAAAAAACTATTGTCTCCATTTGGAATAGTTAAGTACACTTTGATTAAATCAAAACCTCTGAGTTTATAAATTATTTGTAATCTTTTTATACCAAAGCTGTTAATGGGATATTTGGTGTTTACAAGATTAAGGGATTTCTGCTTGTATGTAAAATAAAATGAGTCACTCAAAAATACAGAATTTAAAAGTCTCTAGGGGTAGTAGATCACAGATGTCTTAAAGATCATTGCTTAGATCTCCCCCAAAGTCATCTGAGCCTTATTTTGGATCAGCCTAAGAAGTTAGATTTATCTCTTGGTCACTTTCCTGGAACTTTAGAAGAAAAAAATTTTTATTCTTCTGTCATTTTCTATTCTTATATCATATTACCAGAAATTTACCAGGTATGAGCTTAAAGGGCAAAATGAAGGAAGAACAATCTGATTTTCGGGAGGAAAAAAAAATCAGAATGAAACCCAGTAGAAAACAGTTCAGACTAGGCTAATATTCAGCCACCTTAGTTTAAGGACATTCTGGAATATATTCCTCAGCACCCATGGCAACATTTCATTTTATCTTTATATTAAGTGACAATCTCACAGGCTTAGCAAGTGCATCTTGGCTAAAACACCAATTTCAGAAAGCATTCATTAGCAGAATTTGGACAATTGCACCAAGAGATTTATAGATGGGAGGGAAGGAATATATTTCCCACTGCCCTGATACAGGAATTGTTCACAGCACATGGTTACTCTGCAGCAGATCCCCACCCACAAAATGGATATATAGAATTCATCTTCCCATGCAACATCAATTAATGCTTTTCCTCTGTCAGACACTTCATTAATTCCCCTATTCCCGGCTCTGGATAGGAAATAAACACTTCCATGGATTCTTCAAGGCATGAGATATGTTAGGCTGCCAATCTTTATAATCTGGAGCTGTATCCTCTTTTCATGGCTGTTTTGTCCTAAATGACAAGAATTAGAATTTAATACCCGGGAAACAAACAGACATTTAATTAGCCAAATGTTGCATTTCTTGTGCCAAAGATTTGCTCCCTCTTGTATCTACATTCCATATTTTTTTGGGTTACTTAAAAGAGAAAAGAGAGGGAGAAAAGCCAAATAAACCTGATGGCGTTTTTTCTGTAGAATCCATGGCTGGGAAAGTTACTTAACAGGTTTTTGCTGTAATGTTTTTCCACCAAAACCAGTTAAAACCCATCTTCAATTTAATTTTTTTTTCCTTTTTTTTCCTTTAGGGAATTATAAGTAGTGACAGCAGGACAGTGAATCTGATAATTTTTGAGCACAAGCAGTAGTGTCTGAGAAGATCTCAGTGTATAAATGTATCCCATTTTTATTTTCATTTTTTAAACATGGGAACAAATGTGAAGATTATACAAACATGTGGTACTGGGCTTTATCCTGAGATTGGATCACATAAATATTAAAAACTATTAGATCTTCCCAAAGTAGCTGGATAAATGCACACACAGCTCAGCTCTGCCACAAATCAACACCACATTTTGTATTCAGTGTGTTTGTGCTGATCACAGCTTTCAGTCAGGTCAATCTCAGCTGCTTTGTTTACTAAACACCACATGTATCACACCATGCCAGTTTTTATTGATTTGAATTTCATGCAATTCCACAGAATGTTACAAAATGCTGCGGCTGAGTCTGGCACTTCAACATTAAAGCTGCCAAAAGCTGCATATAAACAGCAATATTTTAATTTTTAAAAATAAGTGTTTAAGAGCTATTGTGACAGCAGGCTGAATGGTCAGTGCAGAACAGGCTCTTGTTCTTAGCTGATGCTCTGTGTTATAAAATGCATCCCAAATTGTGCCTAAAAATCATTATCTAAACTCAGTCCAGCAGTTTGAAACACTGTGTCCTGCAGCTAAAATGCAAATGTGCAGGTCAGCAGAGAGGGAGAACAAAAGAATAAAACTAAACTTGAGGCTGTTTATCAATGGATGCAAAGGATTCACCTGCAAGGACCCCCAGCTCAAAACCTGAAGGTGCTCACACCCCAGGGACATGGCAACAACTCTGTAAGGTGACCACAGCTTTTATAAAAGAGATAACCTGAGCTGCTGGCTCTGCACCAGACTGCTCCTTACAAAATCCCTGAGTCAGAACCCAGATTCTTATACAATTCCAAAAGTTCAGTATTTGAAAATAGCAGAGGTGTTTGTGAGAATTATGAGACTCAAGCCAGTCAAAAATACTCAGTTATTTCCTTGTTAGAGCTGTAATTTCTTAGGGACCAAAAAAAAAAAAAAAAAAAAAAAAAAAAAAAAAAAGTAGGTTGATCTTGTATCTGTTCAAACCTAGAATTTATTGCTGTGCTTAGAGACAAATGATTTGGAAATAAAACCCCATTTTTAAGTTAGCACCAGCCAAATCTCTTCCAATTATTGCTTGGACTGCACTCAGACCTTTCTGAAATCATACTGAGTTTGAGGGAGAGCTGGCACATCAAGTCCTGGGTGAACTGCAGTGATGGGCTGTTAGCTCCATGAAAATCAGGGATCAGGCTGCTTTCATTTGCACTTTTTGTATTTCACTGCCTGACCTGGCTTGGCCAAAATCCCTCCATAGGAACCTTACCACATTTCTGTCATGATCATAAATCTATAGAGGATCAGTCATGAAGAGTTCTCCCAACTGAGTAAAACTTTTTGACCTACAGGTGTGCCATGTGTGGAAAACAGAGCCATGAACTTACCTTGAATTCACTGAGCTTAACTGAATTTAAGGGAGTTCCAAATTGGCTACTTGTGGTGCCAAGTTTAAGATTTTATATTATTTTTTTATCAGAAAAACAGGCAGCTCTGAAAATAAAATGAAAGAGATTTCCATTGCTTTCCCAAAGGTCAATTTGGTGATTTATTTAGGGAAATAAAGCATTGCCAGTCATCAGCCCTGCTCTTCAGCACCTGTTGTGAGCATCAGCACCAATCTGGAAAGGAGGAATTCAGCTCCTGAATGACCTGAAATGTTTTGTGCAATTTAATCATCTGCTCGCACAGAACATCCCAGAGTGTACCCAATCCCTCTTCCCCTCTGGAAAGTGTATTGGAAAATATGTCAGGAGACACTGCATAATCTCTACACTGATGTTTTGTTTGCCCACTCTTTTTAAACCTCACAGGTATTGTGGTCAATCCACCTGAAAATCTTATGTTTCAAATTGGAAAGAAGATGATGAAACCAAACCTCAAATGTCTTCAACAAAGCCAGAAAAATCACTGATCTCTAATGCATCCCCTAGACTCACTCACCATTGGGATCTTAGGTGTGTAATCACTGTTCTGAGATTTTTTGGAGGCTGCTTTACCTATATTAACCTCCAAAACAAACCGTCTTTTAGGATTATTAGACAAATTCCTGTCCTATTTCCTTGGCTTATTTGCACCTGCTCTCCTGCATTGTGTTCAGTTACAGAGCTCAGAGCGTGGCTTTCCTAAGGTAAAAATCAAATACAGGACACAAGGAAAGGATTTTTCTTTTGTATTTGACACAGAGAAAAGTGGAATGGCCTTGCTTACAACAAACAACCATAGGTTAATTAAAATTAACTCCAAATTGCTTTTCATCCCAAACTCAAATATTTAATTTCAAATTCTTTATTGTATTAACCCTTCCATTTGCTTTATATTTTAAATGGAACTTCATTTCTAAAACATTTTATGGCACCAACATAAAGGACCATGGCATTTTTAATATTTAATATAAAATTTTAATATTAATTTTCTCCATACTCTTAACAACCAGTTGGAATAACTTATCCTCTTCATGTGAATTAACTTTTGAAAATATTTGGTCTTTTGTATGTAACTAAAGTGGATAGGTACTCAAACTCAGCACAGGCC
>CM019217.1:4894775-5021608 GCA_009741485.1 Malurus cyaneus samueli | reverse complement strand
GTGAATTTGCTTTAGGACCACACGCCACAAAAATACTCAGGTAACATAGCATTAAAATGAGTTTAGTTGTCTCTCTCTGCCACAGCACTTTTCAATTCCCATTCCATTCATTGTTTTAGATTAAAATCAAGTACACATTACATCAAGTTATGAAAAACATTAGGGAAGAATCCTTGTTATTGCTCCTCAATAAAAAAATGTATAACTTGCAGGCAAGAAGAACTAGAATTGCAAGCAACTTAAACAATGCACTTTACACCACTGAATATAGGCACAGAAGAGCCTGAGGTGCTGTTTCATTAATATCTACATTCTTTTATATAGGCATTTGTCTTGACAAGCAAATTAATGTTCCAGTGGTGGTGGGTTCTGATGTATGGCAGGAAAATGCAAGCAATCACAATACAGCTTATAAATATTGAAGTGATATCATAGGAAACAACAGGAAGCACTGGAATCAATAAGACAAAAGAGAAAGAAACTGTATCAGTAACAGTACAAAACTTAATAGTTATCCTGTCTGATTCCTTCTGTTCAGGCAGCAAACTTGGTTTGTGTTGAAAGCATGATTTAACTCATTGTGTATTATTTCATTTCCTATCCTTTCTTTCACAGTTCTTTGCATTTTGTGCCTCCTGTTCAAAACTGTATAAAGTTCTCTCCCTGTGAGAGTGAGTGAGGATTTGCCCAGAGAAGCTAGTGGCTGCCCCGATCGCTTGGAGTCAAGACCAGGCTGGATGGAGCTCTGAGCAACCTGGGCTAGTGAAAGGTTGTCCCAGCCCACAATTATAGAAATTAAGTAGTTGGGAAGGGATTTAAAGATAATTATAGTCTCTATTCCCGCCATGCCTTCTGCCACGATTGTTGCAGGACACCTTGCCACAACCAGTGCTCAAGGCCATGTCCCTACCAGGCTGAAGCTTCATGGCAGAGGATTGGAATGAGGATGATTTTTTAAGGTCCCTTCTACCCAAACCCTTCTATGATTCTGTATTCTGTGAAACAACCTGTCCCTAATTATCTTTTGTTCCCATTGCTCCTCTCCAGTTATTTTGGGTGTTATCATAGCTAAGCTATTGCATGGTGTAACTAACGTGGTACCTAGATTTTCCAACAGGTTTTATTTCTAGAAAGGTCCCAAATTTTCCCCTCACATTTATCTAAGGAGTTCGCCCATCTTTGACATTCTCTTCCCCTTAACAATCTGTGAAATCCTGTCATCCCTCATGGCCCCTTCTGTACTTCTGTCAGCATCTTGTGCTATCCTGATAACTTCCTGTGTCACATCCAGCATTTTGCTTTGTCATGTCCAGTGGTTTGCCATGGCCATGTCCCATCCTCTGACAATGTCAATAAATGAAGGAAGCAAACCAGGTTATCCTGATGAGACAAGAGATGCAGACAGCCTGGGAAGTGGTCCAAGGCTGGCATGGCACTTTCTCTCAGATACACACACGATACATTCTGTGCCTCACAAACCTTGGAGCCATCTAACCTTCCACGCACTCATCTTGCCCTTCCAGAGAAAAAACATCTCTAAATAATTGAAATCCAGCCCAGGCAGACACCTGCAAGACTTCTCAGAAAAGCATTTCTTGAATATGTGAGTTAGGGAGCCCCCTGCTCTGGGGTTAGAAGGAAAAGCAAACCTCATATTTCAAAGAAAATGTCTGATGGAAAAAGTCAGTGAAAATACAAAAATAAAACACAAAAAAAAAAAAAAAGCAGTTATTGCTTTTCAGCATTTTCCTACAGTTCATCCTATGAAGTATCTGTTTCCTGCCAGATGCTGGTAATGTAGGATTTAGCCACAAGTTTCTATTGTGAAGATTCCTCTTTTAGTGTGTGATGCCATCAGAATTACTTTATTCTTTTGTAACATGAATCACCATTTTGGTTTTCTTTTCTTGTTTGTTGGTTTGGTTTGGGGTTTGTTTTTTTTTTGTTTGTTCTGACTTGTGTGGGATGGATTTGGTGTGTTTAGGTTTCGGATTTGTTCTGTGCTTTTTTCTTTTTTTTTTTTTCTTTTTTTGTTTTTTTTTTTCTCTCTGTAAGATAATAATTATATATTACTTAATATATTAAAATTCAAAAATAATTAATCTAAAAAAAAATATTTTATTATCATATTTTTTTTTTTTTTTTTATTTACTTTCTTTTTCTTTCATATATCAAACCCAATTTTTTTTTATTTTTTAAATTTTTTTTACCTTTTTTTTTTCTCTCATTCTTGTTTATTTATTATTTTTTTTTTTTCTTATTTTTTTCTTTACCCTTTTGTCTTTTCGTCGACTTTTTCTTTTTTTTTTTTTTTTTTCTTTTTTTTTTTTTTTTCTTTATTCCTTTTTTCTCGTTCTCTCCAAATCCTCTCTTCCTTTTTTTTATATTTTAAATTTTTTTCCTCTTCCTTTTTCATTCTTTTTTTCTTCTTTTTTTCCTAATATCCCATTTTCATTTCATATTTACTTTATTTTTTTTTTTTTTTTTTGTTAATTGGTATGTTATGTATCTTATTATTTTTTTAAATTTTTCAAGACAAAACTCAATATAATTAATTTTTCTATGTGTTGTTATTTTTTTTTTTCTTTGTTTTTTTTTTTTTTCGTATTTATTCTTTTTTTATTTTCTTATTATCTATCATAGATTTAATTTTTGTTTTTTATGTATTTTCTTTTTTTTTTTTTTTTTAGTTAATTATTCTCTGATGTTTTTTGTCTCTATATTTTTCACTTGTTTTTCTATATATTGTAGGATGATTTCTTCTCTTATATTTTTTATAGAATTATCTTTTTTTTATTTTGTGTTTTTTTTTTTTTTTTTTTTGTTACTTTTTTTTTTTTTTTTTTCTAACTTGTATTTTTGTTTTTTTTTGCTTTTTTTTTTTTTTTTTTTTTTTTTTTTTTTTTTCTTATTATATTTTCCTACTTTTTTATTTTTTTTTTTTTATTGAGACAGACAGGCATAGGGGAATATGTTGGCAGTGGAAAACAGAAGTTCAACTTTCTGAAGCTGGGGGCTTTTCCACCATAAGATAAGATACTCTCTTATGGAGAAAGAGATGACTGAAAACAGTGCCTATAACTAGCGTTTTTTTTTTCTTTTTTATATTTTTTTTTATAATCTCTTTCTCTTTTTCTTTTCAGGTGTATGTTTATTCAACTGTACCTTTTTAATCCATCAGACATTTTCTAAAATTAATTAGGGAAGATAATACTGAGGTTCTGCATAGTGTTCTTCAACTTCTAGAGGCCTTGAGCTTAGGCGCACAAGTAGCAGTCACAGCCTAAAGTCGACATAGTGCAACAGATATATAATGCTTTTCTGATGAAATGCTATTGCAGTGTGCTCTCTGCATCTGCCTGCGGCTATGACTCTTGCAAATTTTTCTCATTTGAGTGACGATGAGATTGTTTTTCCATCTGGTTCAAAGGGCAACGGAGCCAATGTGAAAACTCTGACTAAGACACTGCTGCTGAGCCTGTCAGCTATTGATGGCTCCGAAAAGGATGATATTTTGTGAGGGCAGCTAGATATGGCTCTAGCGGTATGTGTGTGTGGCAGGAGTTCCTTCTTTGACTGTGTGTAATCTGGAGAAAGTAGCCGAAAACATTGTAGGTTTTGTGCTGTCATTCAAAAAGTGTCCTAGTCTTTGTATGATAAACCCAGAAGTTCCCAGGACTGGCTCTGTCGTTATGTTCTCCATGTGTCTCGGTGCAGTTCGAGCAATGTATTTCCCGTCTGATAGTAGAGACTCCACTGCTGGTTCGTGCATCTGCCCCTTCATTCATCAGCATTGACATTGATACAGAGATCTCATGCGGGGAGCCCACGAACGGCTCTCCCATGAGACTCCCCTCTCACCCTCACAACGTTCAGCATATGGCCGATCGAGTGCAAGAGTACCATTTGCTAGGTCTACCCCAATTTTTTGGTCTCCAGCCAATCCATGAATCAAAGAGAACAGAGAAGTTGCTGGATGCGCCTTAGTGGACACAGAAGAGCAGATGATATCTCAGGAGGGAGTGTAGGCACGGAAGATGTGATCATGGGAGGTAATACAGAAGGGGAGGAGGGTGGAGGCGGCCTGGGGGATGCGTGGGAGATGAACTGAGGATTTCGCACATGATTGAGTTATAGAAGAGGGAAAAATCAAGAGGAGAATGTCGAAATAGTAGAAGAGGCGAAGAAACTCAGAGCAAATAGAGTAACGAGAGGAAGAATGAAAGTAAGAATAGAAGGAGAGGAAAGCGGGCCACGAAAAAGACAGAAAAAAAAGTTTGGTGGGCGCCGCCTAAGGTGGGAGAACGAGACCTTTCTAGAAAATAACCCTGTTTGGTATAAAAGAGAAGATAAAAGAGGAAAAATCTAGAGGTGTAGAGGATAAACCCACGTTAGTAGATACACCATTACACTAGACAACTCCTATAGCCAGAGAAATTACTCAGGCGCGTTGAGTGCCTGTATCTGTATTAATATCATCATCCCAATTTAAATTTATATTGGCTTAAGCTAGCTACTTCATGAGCAGGGGAACACATAAAGAAGAAGTAATGATGAAGGTCCCAATTGTTTTTTCACTCTGCAGTCCCCCAGAATCACTCAGAATCATTCTCTGCTGATTGTATGGTGTTTGCGAAGCTCGCACAATGCCCCTGATCAATATCGAGGTTCGTCTTGATGAGAGGATTTTGTTAAGAGCGTTGACAACCCTATTGTGGACACGGCTAAAAAATTCATTCATTCCAATCTCTGCCATGACATTTGCAACTCCACATGATCCAGGCCTGGCGCCAATTACACAGCGACTAGTACACCTTCCATGTGACGGTTTGTTTTTATTTTGTTCTAATTATTAAGAGAAAGAGAAGAATTCAAACCAGATAGTAAGTTGCAGGGGCCAGGGACAAGGCCCCTTGAGCAGCTGCGCCGCTGGGCTGTGGCATGTTTAGGGGTGGTTACATTGCCTGCCACGATGGCTAGGATGTAGTTTAGTTATTCTCTGCGCGGCAACTGATGGAAAGAGAATAAGATAGAAAAAAAAAAAAAAGAAAAAAAAACATAAACATGATCTTTAGATTCCCTCTACAACACAGTTAATATTCGGTATAATCTTCAGCTGTCGGGCTGGGACACCTTTCACTAGCCCAGGATTGCCGAGTAAGAAGCTCCAAGTATGTCCAGAGGATCCTGGTGCTATTTGGGAATTGCTCCATAGTCGATCCATGTAAGAAGAAGATGGGGCCGAAGAGACATCTAAAGGATCACAATAGAGCACCCCAGAATGAAGCCATGGTCAATTGGGCGACATGTGCCCTTCCTCCTACGTGCCATGCTCTCACATGGGTGTGTTTTCAGATCTTTTTACAGTTTATCCTCGACACTGAACTCAGGTGGAGGAAGATAAGTGGGCGGCACATTCTTGAAATAACAAAGGACAGGTTTTAATACTCGTTCTGAAATGGCAAATGGTTCATATGGATGAGGAGAGACCATAATAGGAATATGAAATAATACCTATATGGGAGAGTGTTGAGTGAAATTCTATCAAGCACGCCCCTTGCTTTCACCACTCAAGAATTTTTGCCGATGCCTGCAGAAGGAACTTACATGACAGGAGTGAGAGGAAAAACCACTGACCTTTGAGGACTGGCGATTAGACTAATATAGGCTTGTTGTGTACCTGTTGATTATGATAGTCTGCCAATAGTATCTGTACTTCTTAATACGAGACTTGACTTGGATGAGACGTGGTGTATTCTGTCCTAACCCCCCGACTGGCATTCCTATTAGTTTGACTTGAGTATGATTAGTTCATCATGTCAAATATTTAAGTAGAAGAGAGCTGTATCTGTGTTTATTGATTCTGCTTGCTATTGTTCCTAGTCTCATACCCAAGAGAGCTTTGCGTCCGATATCAGCGATAAGCATTAACCATACGGACACACTCACGTCGCAACTCGATACCAAAAAAAAAACTAGGAAACCAAACAATGATAATTATGGCGTCTCTTGCTCGCAAGACAACTAGACATTCTCTCTTTATACTATGTATAACACCTGTAATGAAGGATGATTATTCAAATTTGTCACTTCTTCCCTCTTTTTAGCCCATTGTTTAAATGAAACTTTATATTTGGAAGGTTTTGGACTGTGATTCAGAGCTGGTGACAATCCATCACTGGAAGGAGGTGGAACATGAGATCATTTGATTACTTGGTTTTAACTTCTAAATAACAGTAATAGATTTTTTCTCCCCAGCACCCATCTAAAGCTATTTTCACACTGATTTAATTGAACCACTGCTTTATCTCAGTGCTGTATAAGACTGGAGCAATGCTAAGGATATCAAGATCATTGAAGGTGAGATTCCTTAGAATCACAGAATCACCAGGGTTGGAAGAGACCTTCAAGATCTTCGAGTCCAACCCTTGCCCTGACACCTCAACTAAACCATGGCACCAAATGCCACATCCAATCTTTTTTAAACACTTCCAGGGATGGTGACTCCACCCCCCTTTCTGGGCAGACCATTCCAGGGCTTTATCACTCTTTCTGTAAATTATTTATCCCTTGGCACAGCTTGTGACTGTGTCATCTCATTCAGCCAGTTGCTGCCTGGAGAAAGAGACTGACCCCGACAACAACCACCCTTCAGGAAGTTGTAGAGAGCAATTTTCTATAAAATTAATTATCCAGAATAGGAATTGGTCTGATCTCGGTCACTTTGGAGTGAAACAGAACTGCATTTATCTGAGTATCTAAAGCCAAAAAGAGAGGAAAAGTGTAAATCACCTCCTGTGATAGTTCTCTCCAGTGTTTAGCAAAATAATTTAGCTAAAACGCATCAATCTAGAGACAGCAGTGGCAAAATGAACCACTGCAAGGCCAAGGCATAAAGAATGTTTAGATATTCAGCTTCTACCAACAAGTTATGCAATCAGGTATATAATTGTTTGGGCTTACAGGCACTTTTTGAGATATTTTTCATGGCAACTAATAAGACTAAAGGTGGAGATGACTACAGAGAGAGAAATTTGAGGAGGTTTTGCCTTTTTGTCATAAAATTCCATACATCACACAGTATTTTTTATTCCATTACTCTTTTTTATGAAGGAACATTGAATGCAACTGCTCTAGAGAAATTCTCGCCTTACAATGGATTGAAATTGAAAAACATTAAAGTTTATAGCAATAATTCTTCAAACTATAATTGCCTTTCCATACCAGAGATTTGTTTTTTCGTGTGAAGCTATCAAATGTTTAATAGCAGACCTTTACATAAAAGCAATTTTATTAAACAAAATGTAAAAATACAGCTGCTTCCCTTATTGGCATCAATCCCTTGGAAGCTGGCTGTGCAATTACTGCTTATTTCAAAGAGAGAAGAATAGAATAACTTTAGGGAATATATGATTTGGTATATTTCAATATCATATAAATGTAAATGTAAACAAATTATTCCCAAATAAAAAAAGACAGTATGTAAAGAACAAAATAGCAGATCCTAGTTTATAGCTGCAATATTTTCATCTGCTGCATTTGTTCACCACTCCAGCAAGAGGCTTGTCGTGGGTTTAAAGCCTGAATCTTCGATTTCCCGGCCAACGCACCAGAAATGTCGTGGTTTGAACTGCATCCACGACGTTCCCTCCCTTCCCCCCCACCGGAGAGGGAGAAGGGAGAGCGGAAACCCAATTAACACGAAAATTTATGGCTTTGAGATAAACATAATTGGAAGAAAGATACCTATGTACTCCACAAAGAGTCAGACAGGCTACATAACTTAAGTTGCAAGATAGATTTATTACTACACACTACTAAGAAGAAGTATTACGGCACTGGGTGAAAAACAAAGATAGGGTATTTACAAGAGAAGAAAAATATAAAAATTTTAAAAAAAAAAAAAAAAAAAATGTGAACTTTTAAGATACTGTTACACTTTCCAGGGATCCATCTCTTCTTCCAAGTCCCCCATCTCCACCCTCCCATGTTGTCCTCACACACAGAGGGGAGGAGAATGAAAGTCTAACACAGATCAAAACACTAGCTGTTGTCCAAGCGTTGAAGGATACAACATTCTTACAGCTCCAGCTGTGGGATGTGTCCTTTTTTGAGAAACAGTCAGTGCAAAACTGCTAATAGCAGAAAGAATTCTTTACCTCGCAGGAGAAAAAGAAAAGAATGTCCTTCAAAGCCCATGTTGTTTTTTTTCAGCGACGTGAGTCCGATTACAAACCTCCTGCAGACACCAAATAACAGCTTCTTCTACATCAAAATTCGTGGGGGGAGCAAACCTTTTCTCTATTTCTTGGCTTCATAACACAAAAAACAGTCCGAGTCCTCAAAAGGCCAGGGTTTTTTCCTCTCACAGCAAAGGTCAGCATTTACTTCTCTATACAGGTCTCTCTCTCAATATGATGGAAAAAGTTCTTTTCAAGAACAACTATCTCCTCCAGTTGTGAGAACCACAGCAAGGGCACAGCTTCTCCTTACTGCTCTGATGATCTTTAGATTGTCTCCATTTTTCTCTTACATTCTCACTCACCTCTGCTCTTTTTTTTTCCAGTGCAAAATACTAAAACTAATGCTATCATTAATAAACATGGCGGCGCAACTAATCTTGTTTTGAATTCTTTCTTAAAATATTACAAATACTCATCACAGGGTGTAACTATCTGTTGTAATGCCAGGCTGATGGTAGTGTCCATCAACTCAGAACAATGATGGTTGGCTCTGAAACACAGGGGGGCAGGACTCTCTTTGTGGAGAAGAAGAAGAAAAGACACCCTAGAAATCACAGAGCCATCTTTGTTTTTTCTTGGATTCCCATCCCCCACCACCAAAAATTGGACCAAGCAAAACCATGACAAGTTGAACGTTGTGAGGGTGAGAGGGAGTTCTGGAGACCTTTTGGGAAGCTGTCTCAGGGAAAAATGCTCTGCACCAACTCATCTCTTTATTTTTGAGTGACAGCAAACCTACATTTCAAAGAAGGAACCCTCAACATCTCCTGGCAACACATCATCTGCTCTGTGAAGCTGCAGGTCAGAGCTGTGTTATGAGGTTTTCATTTGTGTGGTTGGAAATTCTCAGCAGCGATGCAGAAGTCATCTTGCAGAGCCATGATCAGTCATTAAATTTTCCTCCTGCTTTGGAAAAGCCTGAAGACTTTTTCATTTTTCGTGTTTTAGATGAACACACTGGAAAGAGGAATTGGTTGTCAAGCTTGCAGTTTCCAAGAATTTTATGTGGGAGCCTCAAGTTCACATCTCTCCCTCAAAAAAAAAAAAAGAACCAGAAACACAAACTAAAAAACAAAAAAAAAATCAACAAAAAGCAAAAAAAACAAAAAAAAAACCAAAAACCACAACAAAAACAAGAAAAAAAGAAAAAAACAAAATGGTGATCATGTTACAAAGAATAAAGTAATTCTGATGGCAAATCACCTAAAAGAGGAATTCTTCAATAGAAACTTGTGGCTAAATCCTACATTACCAGCATCTGGCAGGAAACAGATACTTCATACTGGATGAACTGTAGGAAAAATGCTGAAAAGTACATAACTGCTTTTTTTTTTTTTTTTTTTTTTTTTTTTTTTTTTTTTTGTATTTATTCACTGACTTTTCCATCAGACATTTTCTTTGAAATATGAGGTTTGCTTTTCCTTCTAAGCCCAGAGCAGGGGGCTCCCTAATCACATATCAAGAAATGCTTTTCTGAGAATCTTGCAGGTGTCTGCCTGGGCTGGATTTCATATTTGAGAGATGTTTTTCCCTGGAAGGGCAAGATGAGTGCGTGGAAGGTTAGATGGCTCCAAGGTTTGTGAGGCACAGAATGTATCGTGTGTGTATCTGGAGAAAAGTTTCCATGCCAGCCCTTGGACCCATTCCCAGGCTGTTCTGCATCTCTTGTCTCATCAGGGATAACCTGGTTTGCTTCCCTTCATTTATTGACATTGTCAGAGATGGGACATGGCCATGGCAAACCACTGGACATGACAAAGAAATTGCTGGATGTGACACAGAGAATTATCTCAGGATAGCACAAGATGCTGACAGAAGTTACAGAAGGGGCCATGAGGGATGGCAGGATTTCACAGATTGTTACAGGGGAAGAGATGTCAATAGATGGGCAGACTCCTTAGATAATGTGAGGGGAAAATTTGGGACCTTTCTAGAAATAAAACCTGTTTGGAAAATCTAGGTAACCACGTTAGTTACACCATGCAAGATCAGCTTAGCTAGATAACCACACCACAAATACATGGAAGGAGCAATGGGGACAAAAGTAATTAGGACAGGTTGTTTCACAGAATCACA
This sequence comes from Malurus cyaneus samueli, assembly GCA_009741485.1. Classification (NCBI taxonomy): domain Eukaryota; kingdom Metazoa; phylum Chordata; class Aves; order Passeriformes; family Maluridae; genus Malurus; species Malurus cyaneus. The sequence continues at coordinate 5,011,289 of CM019217.1, read as the reverse complement.
GAATCATAGAATGGTTTGGGTTGGAAGGGACCTTAAAAATCATCTCATTCCAATCCTCTGCCATGAATGCTTCAGCCCTGGTAGGGACAATTCTGGGTTGGACAAGGCCTTGAGCAACTTGGTCTAGTGGGGAAGAGTGGGGTCTAGTGGGGTCTAGTGGTCACATGGCAGGGGAATAGAGACTAAATTATCTTTAAATCCCTTCCAACACTTTAATATTCTATAATTCTGTGGGCTGGGACACCTTTCACTAGCCCAGGTTGCTCAGAGCTCCATCCAGCCTGGTCTTGGATGCTCCAAGCGATCCAGGGGCAGCCACAGCTTCTCTGGGCAAATCCTCACCACTCTCACAGGGAAGAACTTTATACAGTTTATCTGAACAGGAGGCACAAATGCAAAGAACTGTGAAAGAAAGGAATAGGAAATGAAATAATACCAATGAGTTGAAATTCAATGCTTCAACCACTCAGAACTGTTTGCTGCCTGACAGAAGGAACTACAGACAGGATAACTATTAGGTTTTGTACTGTATATTGATAAGTTTCTTTCTCTTCTTGGTCTTATTATTCCAGTGCTTCCTGTTGTTTCCTATGATATCACTTCAATATTTATAAGCTGTATTGATTGCTTGCATTTTTCCTGCCATACATCAGAACCCACCACCACTGGAACATTAATTTGCTCTGTCAAGACAAATGCCTATATAGAAAAATGAGATATTAATGAAAACAGCACCTCAGGCTCTCTGTGCCTATATTCAGTGGTGTAAAGTGCATTGTTTAAGTTGCTTGCAATTCTAGTTCTTCTTGCCTGCAAGTTTATACTTTTTTTTTTATTAGAGGAGCAATAACAAGGATTCTTCCTAATGTTTTTCATAACTTGATGTAATGTGTACTTGTTTTACTAAAAAATGAATGGAATGGAGAATTGAAAGTGCTGTGGGCAGAGAGAGACAACTAAACTCTATTTTAAATCTATTTAAAATACCAAATTTTCTAGCCTTTCTGTAGCTTTTCATAAACAGGCTCAAAAATAGTCATGTTGTTAGGGGAACAATGGCAAAATGAAGCCTTAAAATCAAAAGAGGTGGTTAAGACACCAAAATATGGGTTGATGAGATTCTGAAACATGCAGAGTGAGCCTGATTTTCAGAGACCTCTGCTCTGCATTTATTATAAATGAATCAACTATATTTTCCGGATTTCAGGGAGGATGAAGGACTTGATTCTGGACTGAGAGGTTTGAGTCAATGCCTGATTTTATCAGATCACTGAGAATAACACAGAGGAAAGTCCCAAATCTCAGAGTTCAGGGATCTCCAGGATCTGGCCTATCTCCCAGCTGAGAGCTGCTCATTGGGATGGCTCCCTGGAGAGAGAGAGAGCATAATCTTTCCAGCCAAAGAGCTGAAGGAGTGAGGACAAAAGACTGATCTTTCTGCTGAAGAATTCCCTTTTTGCCAGACCTACAGAGAATTTTCTCTACTATTCGTGCCCTCAATCAGGAGGTCAGCATTGCTGTGACCCTGCACATGCTGAGCTGTTCTCCTGCAGGTTTAAATAAAAAACCCCAATGGAAATTCTGAAGTGGAACCACAGAACACAAGTGATTCTTCTTTTTAAAAGTTAGCATTTAGGTAAGTACTGCAGACTTTTATTGGAAGAAGGTGGAGGTTTTATTGTGAGGTCTCGACATGAAACAGCATCTATGGATTTGGGGTAACTTCAGTGACATAGCAACCAAGGATTAAAAATGCTAAAAACAGTACAGAATAATTAATTCTATCGGGGAATAATAAGACAAGAATAAATTGTGATAAAGTACTGAACTTGAATCTGAAATATGGCTCATTAAAAAAAAAAACTGTGCAAAGGTGATCGAGCTGCTGTAGAACAGAATCTGCCCTTTCAGAAATGCAATTAAGTCATCTTACTCTATCCTCTCAGATGTAAAACAAATCTTAGCAGCACACACGATGGAAAAAAAAGTCCATGAGGAATAAGTCTGGGTAGGAGCAGTGCATGTCTGCTGAATGTTTTGAAAGATGGATTTTATCCATATTGTGAAAGTTAATAAAAAACAAGCTCCTGTTCTCAGAGTTCCATCAGCTTTCATTGCTAAGCCTGACCCTATGTGATAACACAACAGGGGTGGCTTTGGGCTCAGTTCCTCCAGTGAGGGATTCTGGTTTTATCCACAGCCACCAAAACAAAAATCTACAGCCACCAAAACAAAAATCCAGCAGTGGAGGCCAGAGTGCATGAAGTTCTTTAGTCACAAAATAATCTATTGATTTCATTAAAATATATTCTCATGATTACTTGTTATTAATAACCATATTGGAAGGAAGGTTTCAACTCTAAGGACTCAGTACTGTGTGAAACAGAAGATATTGTCTTTGTGAAGGGACCAACTAGCAACAAAGAAGATATCACAGAATGATTTGATGAAGCTGTTAGCTGGATCTCTTTGAAAATGCCTTGTTTATCTTCTGTTCAAGTGCTTAGTTAGGAAAGGCTTTTCCCTCCAGGAACACAAGGTTAAAATTTGCATAATTATACTTTTTTTCTGCCAGCAGTTGTAATTATTAATCTTTTATATCTCAGTCATGATGAACATGAAAAAACCCTGTAAACATGTCTGTAATTCAGAGCTGAACTATGCCCATTACAAAAAAACAGTGTTTGGTGTTACATCTGACTCTGTGGACCTGGCAGGACCCAAAAGTGGTTCCATGCAGCTGAATCAATTATCATGAAATAACAGATGAAAAAATAATTCCTTTCAAAAAGAGGAATAATGATACTCAGCACTGCAATTTCTGTCCAGCATGGATGTCTTTCTGGGACGCATTAGAATTGTTTTTTGAGGACAGTGTTTGATGTAAAACCAGTGTCCAAGGATTATTTACCTAATTGTAGAGGAACCAATTAACTAATTGGAACAGGAAACCACACTTTGCTGGGAAAAATAGTTTGTGAGAGAAAAAGGCCAGAACAAGCAAGCAATGAACAAAGAGTTTGTTATAAACAGGAGAAAATGCAGTGAGGAAAAAAAAAAATAATGATTTAATTTGTGTCTTGAAGGCAGGGACAGGAACACAAACTTGAAATCTTCAAAATTCCTGAACCTGAAATCTTCAAAATTCCAGATGAGAACCATGTCCAAATCCTCACTTTCCAGCCACTGCTGGCTAAGGCAACCCTTTTGCTTCCAAGGTGCTATTTAATCATTATTCACAGAGATTTTTGTCTATAGTTAACAGCCTCCTACAGACTTACTCCTGCTAGTAATGTACACTTCCTCCCTCCCAAAACAATCCAACTGTGAATCTCCAGTCTGATCAAACATGACTCAGTTCTGTTCTAATATGGGCACAACCAAAAGCCAACATGAATATATTACACCCGTAGCCCACAGCTAGTATAAGTTTTCACCTCTTAATTAAAAAGCTGTGCAAGACTTGCAACTCTCTTAGATCTCTGGATCAGAAACTCTTCATTAAAGGCTATTAAAAAATAAATTTATCTGCAGCTGAAAGAGCTGAACCACAAAAATTCAGAGACAAAAGTGACATGGGGTCTGGAGTAATTACTAAGCACCTAAGCCAGAAATGGCAGGGAAGATCTGGTAGAAAACTTTATTAACTTTTCATGTCATGAAATGTGCAGAAATAGTGAAGATACCTGAAGCTCTTGAGCCATGAGTTATCCAACAACAAAGGCAGTACTGGTATAAGGCAGGCTTCAGAGTGCAGCTGCTGTTAAACCAGGAGAGCGAGGGGAGGTCTGTGAAAGACAGAAAAGAATAATAATAATTTGCTTTTGCAAGAAAAAGGAAATTTACACACCCACCTTCCCTTTGCATTCGCTGTTGCTCAGCTCCCCATGAGTTAGGTTGGCCAGGTTGCAATTCCATAACTCTTAGCTCAAGTCTTTAAAACACTCTGTGAAAATCCTGAATGCCTAAGAGAACATCCTGAGTTTCATTGTGAGGGCCAGGCACTCCTGGATTTGATGTTCCAATTTACAGCTTTAAGGGACAACAGTCTTAACTATGGATTCAGGCCTAAATAATCAAGTGCACCAAAAGTTTAATACTAAACTAGTTTTTTAGTTATTGTACATACTCTTTATTCAAGTGTGAACCATTACCTTCACTCTACCTATTTTAGAAAAGCAGAGAAGATATTTCTTATTCAGGCTTTAAGCAAAAAATGCAAATTCAAATACACCACTAACATTTCTTCCCAGCCTTAGGACTTTTTTGCTGCATAATGAACAACTACTTCAAATACAACATTCCATTTAGAAAACATTGTAGCCTGATTTTCTTATTCAAAATTATAATATTTTTCATTTAAAATACAAACCAAAAGAAGACACTTGACCAAAGTCCTGTAGGAATGCCGAGAAAACACATTTTAAATGAGTTTGAGGGGTTTGGGTTTCTTCTGATTTATTTGATTTCTGTGCACCAACTTCACCATGAAGATGATACATTCATATGTATTAAATATGCTGATTTGAAGACCAGCAGGATTATCTGAGAGCTGTTCTTAGCTTCAACACTTCTTAAAAGAAACCAAAACAATGTTCCGTTGTAAGAATGGCATGAATAAATCTGTTAAGTAGTTTGAGAAGTATTTAATTAGTGGAGCATACATAAAACTGAACATCTCTAACAAGGAAAATGGAATAAGAATTTCAATCTCACTGGCACTTTGTTATGTCAGAGTGATGAGAACTCAACCTTGTTTTGCAGCTAAATTAAATCAGATTATTCAGAACAGGTGAAATCTTGATTCCATTAAACCAGGGGAATACACACGATATGGTGTGGATTCAGGATTTCACCTTTTTAGACTTCTTGACATCCAGAGGCTTATAAAAATTATTATATAAATCCAAAATGTACTAATGTACAGATATGGGGTGCAATCTCATTTCCCACCATCATGACTGCAGCCTGTAATTGTTCAAGGGGCTGGAGAGTTTGGCTGGAATGTGGATTGATTCTTCCACGTGTAGATAAAGGTAAAAGATGTTGCACAGGTCATACCCTGTTTTATGAAATAAATTCTAAGTTAGTCCAGACAATGACAGCAACCACAACAGCAGCAGTGAGATGCAGAATGAAGATAATGTCAGCATTAAAGTGTGGAACAGACAAGATCTTCTCTTGGCTGTGGCCTGGGTAAAACCTCTTGTCTTAATCGAGGCCAACACAGGAAATATCAACCTTAGGACTCTTCCTTTCAAGAAATCCTTCAATATCAGGCTGGGCAGAGTTTGCTTATGCAAAGGAAACCTGATGGCTCATTCAGCTATCTTAAAGTAGGCATTTTTTACTAAAAATTTCCTATTTCCAGCAGAGAAGTCCAACAACAGCTTGTAATTGGTATTTTCACAGAACACTGCCCCAGACAGGATGTATCCAGGAACCAATCCATGCAGGAATACCAGCTTGTGAAGGAAGCTGGGCACTTGAGAAACTTGATCCTAAGGTTGTAATTTAGCATTTTGGAAAGTCAAGTGCAGCTTAGCATTTTAACTTGTTAGGTTTCAATAGAATCTCATTTCTTTCTCTACTTCCATGGATCATGTCACTTTATTCTCTTCTCCTGACCCTTCTCTCCCTTCTTCTTCCATTAAATATATACATATATTTTGTATTTATAGGAAGAAATCATGTCCTCTACAAATCATGTCCTCTACAGAATTTATAGTCTCTGTCTCTTAAAATAACCAAGTCTGATTACAAACAAAGTCTATTCATTACTATTTAAAAATCTAAGAAACATAAACCCCTCCAAAATGCATGAGGGTAAAGGTCACATCCAAAAAGTCTGAAGTGATAGGTGGGTCTTTTTTTTTTTTTTTTTTTTTTTTTTTTTTTTTTTTTTTTTTTTCTTATCTATAGGCACCTATCTCCATTGCTCTGGATTTCAATAAAAATACTTTAGGGAGCATATCTTATACCAAGCCCTATGAGATTCCTTCAGCACACAGGTCCATTCTAATAAAAATGAGCAAAAAGGAAGGACAAAAAGCCTGATTGAAAACTGATTTATGTTCATATTTTCTATCCCAGAGAAAGATGGAGAAATGAACTCCTTTAAGAAAGGCACTCTCATAATGGACAGGTTTAGAAGACAACAGAGAGTGTGTCTCTAGATCACAGGGGGTGTGATGGGGGTTCTCCACCATAGAAATGGGGTTTTCCTGCTTGCTTTCAGGAAAAAGAGTAATTAGAGACATCAGAGGCAGCCACTGTGACTGGCTTGTTGTTGCAGCATTGATTGGAAGGTCCAGAGAGAAAACTGCAAGCAAACTCTTAAGTGTTGGCTATTCATCATACAACATTTGTAAGCAGCTCTATAAAACAAGAAATTTAAATATTCCATGTTAACTATAAACCAAAAAAATGAACCAAAAATATAGTTTCAAGAAGAGGGAGATAGTAAAAATATATTCATACGATCAGTCACGGTCAAGGCAGGATAGAGAGACATCCCGAAAATATAATTTTCTGCCTAGTTGCAACACTTCTGGTTTAAGAGTTCGTGATCTGAAAACCACAAGTTCAAAAGGTGTCCCAAAGAATTAAGAACTGGTGGGTCTCGTTTTTACATGACTTGGAAGACATCTAAAGGAAAGGAAGAGCTTTATCAGTCAGGGGCATCCTATCTCTCATCTTTTCTATTGTTGTAGTCTTGGATATAACTACCAGAACCCTTTAGAAAAAAAAGATTTTCTGCCCTTCTCACCTCTTCTTTCTTCAAACAGTTGTGTAGATCTTAAAATACTTACAAAAACCCATGGGGCCAATTTTTCAAAATGAAGAGGCTGACTTCCACCTCTTGACTTTGCCAAGTCAGAGTTCAACGCCTACCTGGTTTAATGTTTCAGAATACTCAGTTCCAACTGTAGAGACTCGTTTTGCACTGGTTGATCTGTGCAATAATCTTTCCCTTTGCTGGAATTTTGGTTTGTGCATGAGTAAATGTCATGAATGCCATTGATTTGACATCAGTTCTTGAGAGTAGGATGTTTCTTCTAGAATAATTCTTCTTCACCATTGTTTATAGGGAGATTAAACCAATATTCTACCATATTCCAAGGCTGACCAAGTTAGTACTGTGGTTCTTCAAACCATGAACCCTTTTTATATTTAAAATTGGTCCCTTGAGCCAGACCTCTGCCATTTTGTCATTGCACGAAACGCGCCAGTCAAATTAAATTCTCGTTATTTCATTAAACTGCGGTTTTAACCAGACATGGATTTTGTGATATTGCAAATTTCTTTCAAGTGTGAGAAGCTGATACGTTTAATATAAATGAAGATTAGTCTTAGGTTTCCATCTGCTCACAAAGAGACTGTTTTTCTTGTACTCCTGTATTAAGATGGAGAATTTGGAACTCAATTTCCTAAATGGAAACAGGAAACAGAATTATGAAATTTTACTAGACTTTTAAAGAGTCTGTAAATTAAACTTTTGGCTTGAAAGGAAGAGCAATACTCTGAAAATGTTTGGATGCAAACATATTTTCCTGTACTATTTATTACCTTCTGCAGGTATGCAATAAATTGCAAATGATGGTAATATTTAAGATGTCTTTAAACTCAGAATTCCTTCCTCAAGCTCCTTATCCTCTGTCACAGAAAAGTCATTAATTGTTTATCTGGAAAGCATGAATTACCTCCTGCTTGAATATGAATCATTCATAATTAGATTTTTTGCATTCATCCAGAATTCTATATAATTTGAGGATAATCACAACCCCTGCTTCCCAAATAATGTATGCACAAATATTTAAATTCAGGTCACCCAAATCTCTCTGCTTTTAAAGCATGCGTCATGTTTTTCCCCATCTTCCTTCACAGTATTTATTATTATGAAGTGATATTATTATACAAATTATACCATATGAACTATTATACATTTTATAGGTATAATTATATGTGCATAAGTATTTCATATGTATTTTATGTATCATAGAAATCATTGCCAAAATACTAAATCCTGCATTCCTCATGATTAACACTTTCCCATTCCTGTCTCAGCGTAGTTCAATCTCAATATTTATAGATCTGAAAGACCCGAAGACAACTTCTGCTGTCTCAGGAATGCACAGACAGTTGTACATTATTTACCACCTGCTGCTCCTGACAAAGGTTTATTTATCCTTTAATACCATACAAATCCTAAACTCTTGTGATAAATTCTGTTAAGGGAAGAGACAGCAACATATGAATGATCAGGAATAGAGATGAGTGACAGGGGAGTATTGATCAGGAATTCAGTCATTTAGAATACATTATCTGTGAAAATGGCCATTTTGGCTGATGAAAGAACTGAAACCTACAGCTTTCTGAGATTCTTTAAAAGCACAGGTTTTTAATAACTCTGAAAATACAGCATCAAATCCTTAATCATTCTCTAGTGATTTATTTATTCCCAGGCTTCTCTAAGAGAAAGAAGTAGAGGTGTACTCCTCTATTCTGGTGTATTCTGATGAAGTTTCATTGAAATCAGCAGAGCTATTATTAGGGCAAAGAATAAGCATAAAAGAGCTGAATCTCAGTTGTGGAGGTACATTTGGGCTGTGAAAAAGTATATCCCTATTTATAAATCCTTTTGACATATGATTTCTGAGAGTATTAAGAAATTAAGGTTGAGAGTTAGCATGGACCAGTGAAAGTCATTCAGTAAAAACAGAATTTGAAAGGTTCCAAAATCTGATTTTGCAGTTCTGATCACATCAGAATTTCAACAGTCTTCTCAAAGAATGAAAAAAAAAAGGCATTATGAGAGACAACTATTGGGCAGACAAAGTGTCTGAGTAGAGCTATGCAGAAATTAATCTCATTTGAATCAGGGTGTCCAAATTTTGCTGGCATTTGCACTCTTGAGTGAATATAATGTAATACTTCCCATTCTCAGGGGACATGGAAATGATGACATCTGCATTGTCTGCAAATGTAATACAACAAAGCTCATAAATTGATTATGTGTCACTGGAGTCATTAGAGACCACACTTCAGCTGAGGCAGTCAGTGGACTGTCCTAGTTCCTCATTTCTTAACTTTTTCTTCTAACACTGTCCTTTTATTGCTAGGTCCTTTTTTTCCTTTTTCATTTTCCCCCAGAGATGATTCTTCACATTCCAATGCAAGTCACCAGGTCAGATATTGTTCACATTGCTCTTTTATTTCATTCAATGACTACTAAAAAAGAGTTTTCTATTATTCACAACCTACTTTTTACCTGATCCAATTCAGTTTCACTTAGTGTAGCACTAGCAAGAACCTCATTCTTGTATTAAAAGTAGAATATTTTACAGTGGAGCAAATTTGCTGTAGATGTGGAAGTTTGTGGAGCTTCAGTGATGCAGGGATCTTGATCCACCATCACTATCAAAGAATTTGGTAGGACACATCACATTGGAAGAGTGCAGAGGATTTGCCCTCATACAGAATTTGCCATTTGAGAGCCTCAAGGTTAACCAGTTCCAGGGGCTGGTTTGAGATTTGGGATCAGTTCTGAAATGTGCCACAAATATTCCCAGCAAAAAATGTAGAGGGAAGTGGATGGAGAGTATGCAAATGTGAGAATTTATTGTCTTTTTTCTCATCAGGTAAGGAAAGTGTCCTGATCAATACAGATAATTCAGTGTAAATTCATTTAAAAATGAACACAGGAAAATTAATCAGCCCAAGGTTGTTGCACGACCCCTGAAGCTGCTGGCATAAACCCAATTTACATTCGGAGTGATTTAGATGTTCCTTCAAATGCACAGTAATAGTAACCATATTGGGTTTTTGGGGGGATCACTGTCCACTGGTGCTTCCCTGAGTATTATTCCAGAAAGTGCTCTCTGGTGCCTATTATAACCCAGGTTATGGACTGTGCTGAGAGCTGCTGAATTAGATAATCACAGGGCAGTGCTTGGGCCCCGTCCCTCACAGTGTTTTATGAGCAAATACAGACACAGCCCATGTAATCTGCATTAAATCCCCACAGATTTAATGCACACAGAGGGTTAACCACCTCAGTCACACCCAGATCCTTCCAAACTCCCTACACACCTTGCCAGGCAATTTGCACAGCATGTAGAATTCCACAGTGACATTATTATTATTATTATTCATACCTGTCTATCCAGGCTGGTGTCAGTCTCAGAGCTCTGTTGTGCCACCCTCTGGTTTTATTTGAAAATATTCACCTTTTGATGGGTTTCAGCATAGGTGGTGAGAGACTTCTTCTAAAATCTTGCTCCTACTTAATCTGGAGCAAAACCCTGAACATTTCCAGTGTTTCACGGTTCTTGACCTGAGACAGTGGTAGCCCAAGACTTGTCAAAGGGTGGCCAAATGGCAAAGTAGGGGCTGATCCAGATCTGCTGTGCCCAACTCCTACCTACACAATCTATTCTATCCTCAAACGAAGCACCTCAGCCTCAAGGAACAGATGGGGAAGAGGTGGGTGACAGACAGGAGTTTTGTTCTGCCCACAAAACCTCTTCCAACATCGGACATGCAAAACGTAGGAATGTGCAGAATGATATTTTAAAAACCTGATCCTACCACCCACAAGAATCTCAAAAACAGGAGAAAGGAGATGAAACAATACAAATAAGGATTTGTAAAACTGCTGTCTTTCTTGACTGCTAAATTAAATATACGCGTTGTGGTGTCTTTCTTTAAGCAGTTGATGCCTTTGCCAAAGTGAAAGTAGAGATTTTTTGTTTAACTCCAAGAAACAATTTACATGGGATGAGTTAAATATTTTGTTGGCTTGACATCTTTACTACTGTTCCAATTAAAGACTGAAATAATCTCTTTGTATTGTGGGTTTTGATGAGATAACTCATCACTTGATCAATCATGATGGATGGCTTTGTTGTTGAATTAACTACTGAGTGTGCCTTGGGGGACACAGTTATTTTTTTCCTTTTCTCTTTTTGAAAATATTACATTTGAATCAAAGTACTTGAAATTAAACTTTCATATGAGAGAGAGTAAAAAGCTGGGTGCTGGGATTTCAAAAGGAACTTTTATGTTGGTGGATTTATACTTTCATTTTTGGTTGCTAAATGTGATTAAAGATTCCTGAAATGGAGGCTGTATGTCACAGTAAGTGCTGGAATATAGATCCTCTCTCCCCACTCGCAGCTGCTGAGAGCTCCACAATCAGAATTACACACACAACCCTGGATTTAGCCCTATATCTTCACCTCTCTCTCCCTGTTGCATTTGTCCCACATGCTCTGTACTGCCTAATACCCTAAAAAATCTGCTGAAATAAAAGTGCAGAGGAGAGAGAGAGAAAGTCTGATAATCCTTTGGAATATTGTGGTAAAATAATCATGTACAACAACACCAAATCTAAGCCATCAGTCAGGAACCACTGAGGTCTTGTCATTGGAGGAAGAGAGAAGGCTACATAATGTCTTAAGATGTATTTTGCTTTTATTTATTATCGTTTCCTGCAAAACAAAAGTTTAATAGCTAGATGAATACACAATGCTGACATCAAATCATTCTAGCATCACATTTGATATAGTTTTATAATATGCCTTGAATTTGTATTCTTGCAACATTTCATTATAGGATTATTCAGTGATATACTCATGGATATCATAAAGCCAAGGATTTTTTTTTCCTTACCTCTTTTTTTATAGGTAATAGTATCTAGTAGTTAGCAAAATTCATTCCACTTCTTATTGTAGTTTCCTAATAAATTGTCTGCACTTCAATTTTTCTTCCTTAACCTTCTCGACTTCCTGAATAAAACATGTAAAATAATCAATTTTTCTAAACTTTCATAATGGAGTGGAATGTATCATTTTCTTCTTGAAGACCTATTGGACAGATTATTTGGCATGAAGAAATGTCATTATTCAGATCATTGCATGAAAACCATAAATGTTAATCAGCATATTATGAAGAGTGCAAAGCTTTGTATTGATTAAAATGTTTTGTTACACTCAATTCAATCCTTTCTTCTTTTAATAGTTTTAAGGTTGAGATTGCACCTACAAAGGATTTTTTGGTGTGCTTTTACAATGCATTGTTTTCAAAGACAAGCACCCTTTTTAATTTCATATTATATATTGATTTATAACAATGAGGCACATCTGTTCTGCAACAGAGCATTCGGTATCACCAAGGAGATTTTGTTCTGATGAGCTGTGGTGAGTCTTTGAAGAGTGTTTACCTGCAGCTGACACAGAAATCCTCTAAGCTGTACATGATTGTCATCTTCAGAAATCAAATAATTAGTAAGTAAAAATGGATTAAGCCAATTTACTTCCAAGTGTGAGATTTGGGTTGCCATCATTATCACCATACATTTTTTAAGAGGTACCTACGAAGTCAGTAAGATTACAACAACATACTCCAGCTGCACTATTTGAGTGCAATGGAGATTTTATATCCCTCTTACAGTATGGAATTTGGGGTTGAAGCTGATCTGTAGTAAATTCTAAGGTGGTCATATCAAATCTTACTGTTTATAAAATAGCAGATGTGAATAAAATACTTTCATCAAAATTTTTTACTGGAATACATTGTTAAAATTATTATCATTGCTTATTATTATTATTGTTATTGTTAATGTAATTGTTATTGTTACTGTTACTGTTATTGTTTTTATTATACTGAAGTATAAAAAGCTTGACATCAATATTAAATTTAAATTAATCTAAATTTACCATTCAAAAATGGTAAAAATGAAAGGGAAGAGAAAAGAAAAAAAAAAGGACAGTTTGAGAATTCAAAAAGTAAAGAGAAAACAAATAACTGTCTTATATTTTTCAAAACCAGAACAAAATTACATTTTCAGTAGTAAAGAAAAATAGATTTTACCTATCATTGGTTTTTACTCTTAAGAGTAAATGAGATTACAAATTTTTCTTGTGTTTTTTTTGTTTTGTTTTGTTTTCAATAATTTGTCCCCCAGCTTCAGGTAAACAGCATCTTAACTGCAGCTACGTTTTTATATGTGATCCCTCAAGAGAAAAGAACGAAAAGGAATAAGACAAGGGAATTCAAACACTTCTGCTTCCTGAGCAGCTCTTGCTTGGCAGTTTGGGTGGTAGCTGGACCAAGAACTGGTTCTTGAAATGCAGAAGTCTGATCTTGAGGCGTCAGCCATGTCTGGCTGGTGGAAAAAAAAAAATGTTTTAAATAAAATTTGGCTGGTCTTGCACTAAACAGCCTCAAATCACTGTTTAGATTGTATGGAGAGGGGTAGATACAAGTAGAGCTGGGAGCAGCTGAGGAACTGGAGAAATGCATTTTCTGTGGCACTATGTGAGAGCACCATCACAGATAGCAGAGATGGTGACTGTATATATATATTTATAAATATATGTGTATGTATATATATATATATCTCCCCATCCAACTTCCCACAACTTCTCCTCCACCCCCTAATATCTTCTGTCACTTGAATTTTCAAATTGAAAATTGGCATGACTAACAGTTTAGGAATTTTCTCAAAACTCTCTTTCTGCCCATAGAAAAAGCTGTCTCCACTGATCTGATTATAATTCATTCATGATTATCACTCATATGATTGAGGTTTCTCATCATTCTGCTTTCTTAGGTTAAATTTATTTTACAGCCTGATACTCTTCTGACACTGATTTTTATAGATTGATAAGTAAGTGAAAGATGAATCACTATGTCTAGCCCATTTGACCCATTTTTAGGAATAGCCTTTCTTTGTTCACTGTCTGAGGCACTGATACAAGGAAAGAATTCCCTTCTTGATTATTTTTTCCTCTTCTGCATTTGAAACAACTTTGTTTCAGATGCAGAACCCTGGATAATGATAGTTTAAATACATGTATTTATTCTTTTCACCAGGTCCTACTCCTTACTTCTTTTCACATCAGCATCTTGCAAAATATTTATTTCAAAATTTAAATGTTTTTAAATTATTTATTGCAGAAAATGGGGCAGGATGGAATTTGAAGAGGTCATTGGTGCTGACTACACTCTTAGGCACAGATGTAAGATTCATTAATCATAAAAGTTTATGACAAATGTTTGTCTAAGTTGTTCTTAGAAATATGGAGTTTCAAAAATTCCCATAATTCTCAAATCCACTGCTTTTTCTGCAGAGGAAAAGCTCTTCCTGCTGTGTAACCCAGATTGCTTTTGATGCTGCTTAAACTCCATTCTTTCTCACTTTCTTACACAGAAGAATAAGTTCACTGTCACACCACAAATGTAGAGTTTTGTTCTCACTCACCTAAATTACTGTTTTAATCTGTGAGTTTAATCTTACTTCTTTTCTCATTTTTCTAGATGAGCACTGCACTGAGAGAAAAATTATACAAATCACATAACCAGCAAGAAATCAAACGGGGAAAAAGATGGATGAAAGGAGAATCAAATCTACAAATTTGTGATCTTAATAGTGCAATTTACATAATGTCTTTACCTCTGTGTTTTATTATTGCTTTATTTATCTTTTTGTTCTCTGGTTAATCTCATATTCATTTGTCCCACAGATGAATTCTGGATTATTAAAATATTAATTGAATCAGAGGACAAGCTGTCTGATTAAAATAATATCCGGTTACTACATGCTGATATAAACCAAAGCTAAAATCCAAATATTCAAGCATTATCAATCTGCAGCATGTTTTAGCAGCATAGCCTAAAACTACTAATTGTATTACAGGAATTAAGGGTAGGTTTTTTCACTAAATGAGAACAGCAAATAATGAAGTAAACGATTTAGCAAGCACAGGTTCTCCCAGGCTGTATCTTAATTGTCACCCATGAAGTTCTGTTAAGAAAGACGGCCTCTTAAAAATAGCATCTACAGGAGAAATCAGAACTTTTGAAAGAGAATTGAGGCTGCTTAATGTCTAAAATATTTATTTTAAAAGTTGTTTAAAGTACAGATAAGAGATATAACGTGTATTGCTACTGCAAGAAAATTTGTGTGTTAGATTGTGATTAAAAAGCAATGCACTGTATTTTTATTAACATATTAAAATTAGTGCTTCATTCATTTCAATGTAATAAATAAAAGCTATTCAGTAGTGATATGATAAAAACATTTTACTCACCACCCAGTACCATAACACATGGCCATGGGGAATCTGCTGGAATCAAATTTGCTTATATCAGAAGGAATATTTTTTTTTTAAAAAATCTATAAAATCGAGATAGATTTCCATTCACTTTAAACTGCTGATTTCAGAACTGCAGGGAGTATTAAGAAAAATATATTTGCTTTTATGAGAGCTCACCTGTGATCTTTGGATCACACACCACATCAGCCTTTGAATTCTAAATAAAGATTGGCCAAGGCCCTCCAGAGCTCAAATACTGAACCTCAGGATATCCACAGAACATGTTATAATGGAAGCTGAAGGAGTTTGGAGTTGATCTGTAATAAATTCAGCTCTTCATCTCTCCTCACTCTGAAGGATATAAACAATCTTATTGTATTATGTATATTATTTTAAAACACTTACATTTGGGATGATGATGTTATTTCCCAGAATTTTTGGTGTTTGATATAACTGCAGGTTATTTTCTAAAGATGGAGAAATCACAATGGAAACTAGAAATCAGTGAAGAAGGAATAATCTGATTAAACCACGATCTGCATTTCAGGCAGTTTGATTTTGACACAGATCCTTTCTTGCTTGCTTTAATATTCCATCATAATAAAGTGAGTTCTTAATTTCAAAAAGGCTTGCTCAAGTTTTCACAATATATGGACATACAGAAACACAGAACAGGAGCAGGGATAGACCCAGAACATGTTCATTTATTAAACACAAAATGAGTGCAATATTAAATACTGAGGGCTGTGTGAAAGTTTGTGACATCAAAGGGGAACAGAAAGCACAATATGAAGATGCAACAGTGAAGAATTTAGAAAATTCTGTGACAGAGCTATATTGACCATGGTCCTCCTGTTCTGGATCACAGTATAGCCTCATTCAACTTTAAAAAAAAAAATAAAAAAAAACCAAAAAAACAAAACAGAAAAAGCAAGAAAGCGAATGTCTTTCGACAACTCCTTATTGCTATGAATTGAAATATTACCGAATTATTAACCTTTTTTTCAGAAAGGGGGAAATGGAAAATTAAAGCATAAACCAGATATACAGCTTTATGCCTTCCCATATACATGAAATTACAAAAACAAAATCCCACAAATTCTGATGCTATTTAAAAGGAATTATGCATCCTTGTCTTTTCCAAGGGAATAGTGGAAATTATATTTCTCATTAGGAAGCAGTGAAAAATTAATTTCTGTAGTGTCCAGAGTTCTAAACCCTCACACACACCAGGAAGTGCATTCCAGGATAATTATGAAAATCAGTGTGCTGCCCCTTGATTTGTAAAAGCCATTGCACAATGACCTGTGATGGCACAGATTTGTATACCCAGGCTCTTAGTGCCTTATTTATCCAGTATGTAAGTCACTCACTTGGGTGAGTATGTCTTTTTGAGATCAGCTACATGAACTAGAATTGGAGGAAAAAGAAGAAGAAAAATAAGGCACCAAAATTAAACCCTTATGAGTCATTTAAGCATAGAAAGAACAAAAAGCTGAAGTGCTAGGAAAAATCTGTATTCCCAGCCTATACTTTTCAGTCTTTAAAACACAGATGTTCTGGTGACAAAGCAGTGATATACAAGCAGTTTATACAAGTAGTTCTTTTTGTTCCAGTGGAATGCCTTCAAAGTGCTTGTCCATGCTTGGCAAAACCAATGTGAAGATCAGGACAAAAACATTTTTCCCACTGCACAGTTGTTGAGACAGGACATTGATCCTGGTGTTGCTCTCTGTTCTAAAACTACATTTTGTTTAGGTAAGATGGATAATGGTCCAAGAAGGGTGGGATAAGTCCAAGTTCACCAACACTGTGTTTCTAAGATTATTTAGGCCATGAACAGGAGGATCTCATACCTGTACCTCCCACAGACAAGTCTTGTTTTGTCCCTAGCTGGACACACAAACTTAAAAATCAGGATTTGTAAAACCAGACAATTTTGTTCAATCTTAATATCATGTGTTCCCTAAATTAAGCATTCTTGGCATTTGAAAAATGATGCATTGCATGCTCTGTTTAGTAAACAGAGACAGTATAGATATGGCCTGATCCTTCTTGATTTAATTCAGCATAGAAGGTCCCATTAATTCTAGATATTATGGATTTAGAATTTAATGAATAATATGTATATTATTTCAGTTTTGAAGGGAACATAGGGGATTACAAATAATAAAATAAATGCACGTTTCAACAGCCTTTTTATTGTTATGACTTCCTGACTCAATTAAGATTTTAATTACAGACTTAATATTGCAAGTTTTCTTTTGTAATGTAATTAAAAACTCGATTGCTACTGTTGAAGAAACTTAGATATAACGTCATTAATTCAAAATTATACATTGGAAAGCAATCTGTTACCATTTTATTAACCTATCAAGCATCTAGATGTGTTAAAGTGTTTTGCTGGCATTTCAAAAACCATTTGAATATCAAGAAGGAAGCAGCTAAACTCTGCTAATTGACACTTTGGAAGTGGGCTGGTTAGTAACTTGTTGCTGCTTTGAAATATGTCAGTTAGAGCCTAATTATCTTTTTCAAGTAGATTGAACTTAAAATATTTTAATGGACATAATGAAAACTTAATTGTTTATGTTATTTTTTCATCATAATTGGCGGATTAATTAGATATGAATCTTCATATTACTGTTTAATAGGTGTTCTTGCTATCAGTTGACATTTAAGAATGTTGCAATCACTCTTCTTTCATGTTAAAAATCTAAATTGAGAAATAGCACTTTGGAAAAGAAGGAATGAAAATAATTGTCCAGATTTTCTGTAGCAGTGGAATTGCTGTACTGGATCAGACCTATGAACTGTCACCTTCCCTGATGTGTGCAAGAACCAAATGCTGCAAAAGAAGGAATAAATCCTCCTATTCCCATCCAGCAGATGTGCAGTATCTCCCTATGAAGGTCTCATTGTAATCCCTAAGCATTTGGATTAAACCATTAAGTACAAGGTTTATTGTATTTTCTTTATAAATCTCTGGAAGTTTTAACTAGGATCTGTTTGAATGTTTTTTCTCCATATAAACCCACAGGGTCCATTAGGACTTCTCTAATTCTGGCTACTTCTTTAGTGAAGACTACTTATTGATGACAGAGTGAATTATAAAAAAGTAAAAACCAAGTGTTTGCAAAAAGTCCAACAAAAATCATGCCTGAAATTACAAATGCAGGCCTCAGCTCAAGATTTCTTTGTATGAGGAACAGGAACACCAGGAAGAAAGGAAGTAAATAATGTCTTACAGAATAAGTTAAGATCTGCAAATTTTTCTTGGAAAATATTACCACCCCTCAATATTTCTGAAAAATAGTCTGAAAAAAATAAGAAATACATAAGAAAGTCTTTGTGCTATCAAAGTCACAGCAGTTCTCCAGGAATCAGAAGAAAATGGCTAAAAATGGCATGGGTCATGACAGCATCCACAAAAAGCTGGCAGGACCATCTTTTTGGGCAGCTCTATCCCAGGGACATCACAGATTTCACTCTACTGAGCCTCCTGTCTGTCTGGCCAGCATGAATTCACTGGGGAGCTTGTTCCTCATCCTCATTCTCATGAGATCTGGCAATATGGGGAGCCAGTTGACCAGTGTGACTGGAATTCCTGAGTAATTCCCATGTAAAACTTCCTCCAAACTGACCTGGTTCCTAAACATCTTTCCAGAAAGGCTGATGGAAAACCTTTGTGGTTCTCACCAGCAGTTCACCAAAACTCACATCAGTCTGGACATTCTTTTGTGAAAGGAAAACAAGCTTTAACTGCAAATTCCCAGTCAATTTTATTCTCTAAAAATGCTAAATTTGAGGTATGATTCCTGAGAAAGGGATGTAGCTACCTCAGAGTGTGCTGCATAAGCATTCCTGTGTTTCTCCTGAATTCCCAACTTTTCTGTGCTTTCTCCTATTTTTCCTAGACATTTCCCTGAAAAAAGTTGCTCACACTGTGCCTCAACACAATGTACCTCAACAGGAGAACAACACAACAACAAAAAAATCTGGGAAAAAACCCTGTGAAGTTATCAGAGACTTGGAAAATGAATTGGAAATAGTAAGTGAGAAACACTGAATACAGGTGTGAGTATAAATTCATTCACTCTCTGCTTCCCAAGTCTAGATTCCATCCTCTATTATGGATTTAAGCAGACGTATTTTAAAACAACTGAAAAGGGATTAAAGAGATTAAAGATTCTATCTCCTTCCTTCCAGGAAGTTCTTAAGTACTGCCCTTCCTCTGGTAGTGGATAAACGATCTAGAAATATCTTATTTTAATGGTTAGAGAGCTGATCTAGGAAAAGGGATTTCATGTTTCATTTCCTGACCTCTTTGGAAACTTTATACATGACTCAAAAAATAAATGAACCCCTCAGTGCAAGCAAAATCACATCCAGCTCCCAACTTTCCTGACTGCCTGGGAGTGGAAGAAAGTCATAAAAATGTAAATATCTTTTCTATGCCTGCGTCCTGTGAATGGTTGAGGGTGCCCAGAAAAAGATTATAAAAACCAGGGAAACACTGATGGGAAGAAAGAGAAAAGAGAAGGGGAGGGGAGAATAATAATCCTGATGCTTTCCTTCTGACCCTATGAGAACTTCTTTCCTTCCTACACACTGACCCAGGGGTACCAAAACCTACAGTTCAGCTGGAATAACTAAAGAAACTTTTTTTTTTTTTTGGAAAACATGAATATTCATGCAATGACAGATATATAATCTTTAAAGACATCTTCAGTCTATCCATCCCTCCCAGTTCAAGGCATAGGGAAGGCTATATTTAGTCTCCAGCTTCCCAGATAAAGAATTTTGAGCAGCAGCAAAGAGGGAGAAGAAAAATGGGCTGTATTGAAATTGTACAGGGATACATTACATAGTAATTCATGAACCTGCTGTAGCTAATGCTGTTATCACAAATCTACTGCTATTTATGGTGCTAGCGTATGCTAAGAGATGTTCAATTCCGTTTTACATATGTAAATTAAACACATAAAACTGCACATCTTTCCTTATTAGGCTGTGAAATGTTATGACTCAAATGTGACAAATAAGTTATTCATAGGTACCGGGGGCCATCCATTTATACTATTCCCTGCAGACCACAAATACCTTTATATCCTAATGAATTCTCAGACTTTCTGGCAGAATCAGCCAAATAGATTTTAAATATTTTAAAGCATTTCTGAATAAGATAGTAGGTAGTCCACTCTAGATCCTATTATATTCCCCAATAAATAAAGGACTTTTGGGGGTTTTTTTTTCCTCTGGATTCAATTTGATTGCTGTATGGATACTTGAAGAAAAAATTGGTTAATTTTAACAGAGATAAAGAGTCATTTGAGTTAAAAGCCACCTTAGTACCTTCCACATTCCATCTTCCTGTAATAACACAGAGCTGAGACTGTCAGGTGTAAGGAAGATGTGGTGCATTTTGCCAATCATTAATGGGGGATTTGAGAACTCAAAGCTGAAGGCTCAGATGTACCAGATTGTTCTTGAGACTTAAAGAGGTCCCCTAATTTGTTTGTATCTCATATTAACAAATATTAACAATATTCTTCTTTTCAGAAGTCTATGTGTATCTCAAAGTATATTTTGGTGTCTAAAATATATCACAAAAAAAAGGAAAAAAGGGTACTGACATGCAATCTCTGGAAATGGCCCAGGGACCTGTGTAGAGGAATGTTCAGGGAAAGGAAAGAAATGGGGAACTTATGTCACAGATCTGTTCATCAATTCATGTTTGGCCAGAAGGGTTGACAGAATAAACACCATGATACCCAAAGCTTTATGAAAGCAATCCCTATCTCTTTTTTTGTATGATGTCTAATTTTCCCCAAATGTTTATGTCTTGGGAAGATTAGATGAGGAAGGAATAACTAATTGAAAGCTATTAAACAGAGAAATGAGATATTCTTGTGTAGTCATCTCAATCTAATTGTAGGTATTTACTTACGGCCACTGTCCCTAAGACTGTTAAACTTGAATAATTTTTCATTCAGCTGAGTATGGTCATTCTCTTAATCTTTCTGACAAAAAAAAAAAAAAAAAAAAAAACCATTTTCCTCTCAAGGAATAAGTTTGAGATGTGTAATTAAGAACTATTATAAAGTATTTCATTGTATTTGAGACATTATATTGTGCTTCAGTGCTCCTTATAATATGTTAGGTAGCATATGCTGAAACATATCTTTATATTAAAATGCAATTAGGTATTTTTTTAAACAAGATACGGAAAGCAACTTCGTAAGTTTTTCAACAACATTGACAAATATTTTGACAATGTTAAAACAGGATGTTTCAACTCTTCTGTCCCATCAAAGATGGGACTGACTGTGTGAAACATTCCACTGCAGTGAAAAACTTGAGATTTCGATGGAATTCCGTACATGCCAGTACACTGTGACCTCCAGACAGGATAATGCCCTCGTGAACATGTGGCTTATCAGAAACAAGATCTCGACATTTGATGGGGAAATCTGATTCGATATTATGATAGAGGCTGCAAATCTCATAGCCCAAAAGATGTGAGGCTGCTGTAGTCTGAGTCCCTGGTTTAGCTGTAGGAAGCTGACATGAATTCCAGAGGCAAACACCATGTGCCCACAGGATGAATATTCACTGCTGACTCTTTTATCTACTACACCTTTCTTCATGTATTTTATGTTAGAACATAGCTTTTTCCCCAAAAAGTAAAAATCAATCTGCAAAACAATACAAAGGAATAGAAATACCTGTTGGAAAAAAATGCAGTAGCATTTTGTCATGGTTATTACCAACAGCTTTTGTCCTTCTGAGAGAGACCAATCTGACTTTTATTTATGCCTCAACATTTGTCATGTGCTGGGAGCTCTGTCTCCCAGGACAGTTCGCCTGGCAGTCAGTCAGGGGAGAGAAAACTTCAGCTATGTTCCAGGTCTGCAAGAAACCTGCTCCCGCCCTTGCTGGTGGAGAGGATGCCCGGGAAAAAGGCGCGCGGAAAAAAACACACGCGGGAAATCACGTTATAGGAGGGCGAGGCACATAAAAGCAGCTAACAGCGACACAACCCGGGCCATTTTCCTTTGGGGTTCTTGGAGGGAGTGGGGTCCCGCCTGGAGGGTCACCTTGGCCCTCCCCCCCGCTTTTCTTTGTTTCCCCTTCCCTGCGGTCCTGTTTCTTCCCTGTCTGCACCTGACCTCTCCATGTGCTCTGTTCCGCCGCTTCCCCGGGGCAGCTCGTCGCCGCGACAACCTCGTGTTTGCTGCCTCCCGACGGACCTTCCACCGCCCGGAGCCGCCGCCGTGTGTCCGGCAGTGCCCCATCCCCAGCCTGCCCGGGCCGTGTGTCCGGCAGTGCCCGCAGCCGTGTGTCCGGCAGTGCCCGCAGCAGCTGCCCGCCGTGTGTCCGGCGTGCCCACACCCAGCCTGCCCACAGCCGTGTGTCCGGCAGTGCCCACGCCGTGTGTCCAGCAGTGCCCGCAGCCAGCCTGCCACTGTCCGCAGTGCCCGCGTGTGTCCGGCAGTGCCCGCGTGTCCCAGTCCCGCAGCCGTGTGTCCGGCAGTGCCCGCCGCCGTGTGTCCGGCAGTGCCCAGCCGTGTCCGCCAGCCCAGCCTGCCCGCCGTCCCAGTGCCGCAGCCGTGTGTCCGGCAGTGCCGCGTCCGCGTGCCTGCGCGCCAGTGCCAGCGCCCAGTGCGTGCCGCAGTGCCCGCATCCAGCCGTGTGTCCGGCAGTGCCCGCATTCCCAGCCGTGTGTCCGGCAGTACCCCCAGCCCCAACCCGCCCGTAGCCGCGTTCTCTGCCGTCGGGAGGGACACATGGCTGTTGCTCTTTGGAAAAGGAGCCCGTCCCGCCCCGGGAGCCGCGCAGGTTCCTCGCAGCTCGCAGCGCACCCGCTCCGCCCGCGGTGCAGCGGTAACGATCTGTCCGGTGTTCTGTCTCTCTGTTTCACTTTTTCCCTCTTTGTTCTTTTTCCTATCCCGCTTTGGTAGGAGCATATACCTTTCTTTATCAATAAACATTTGTCAGATATAATATTGCTGCATTTGCGCTTTATTTTTTGTCCTAGAAATCTATTTAAATAAAGAATCTTTCCCGACTCCCTCTTTTCACAGCAGGACGGGACATCTTACCAAGAGCTCTTGGCTGACTCCAGGGATTGTTTGAGACGCACTCCCATCCTCTGGGGCTTTCCTCCTGAGTTGCTGCCGTGGGATGCTGAGCCTGTCTGTGCCCAGCCTGGTGCTGGCAGCGAGGCACTGATCCTCAGGCTGTCCCCCCATGCAGGGACACGGGCACAGCCTGCTCAGAGCCCGCAGTGCCCGCCTGAAGCGGGAGGGACGCTGCCAATGCACAGCCTGCGGCTCATGGAGGCCATGGGCTTGTGTCTGCCTGAGCGAGGCTGTGCCTGCTCTTCTGCAGAGCCATTCAAGGCTTTGGTCTCTGTCCCCTGTCACCTGTGACTGCTCTTGGTCTCTCTTGCCATCCCTTTGGGACAGTGTTTCATCACTGTCACCTTGTCCTTGGGATAGCTCTTGGTCCAGAGAGCCTTTCCACTCTTCCTCAGCCAAAGCCGCCTCCTCGGTCCCTGGCCCGGGCAGGACTGACCCTGCCACTGTCCCCACTGCTGCCCACCGAGGCCATGGGCTCCTGGCCAGCTGGGCCAAGGGCTGGCCTGGCTGCAGGGGCTGTGGGGCAGCTGCCGGCTCCCTCCCCTGCAGCTCTCACCCGCTCGCCAAAGGCAGGAGAAGCTGCCATGGCCTCCTCTGGTGCCTCCTCGGCAGCTCTGGCCAGGGCAGCACCCGCTGACTCCGAGCCCGTGGCTGTGGCAGGAGCTGCATTGGGCACGTCAGCGATGGCCTCTGCTGCTGCCACCTCAGTGCCCAAAGCGCTGAGAGAGCCGGGCACTCCTGGGCAGCAGTGTCAGGGTGCCACTCCTTCCCCGGGCCCAAGGGATGTCCCAGAGGTTGTAGCTGATGTCCCCCCTTGGGACAGCTCTTTGTCATTGCTGTCTTCCCCTTGGGACAAACTTTCTTGTTATCCTCATCTGCCTGGGATAGTTTTTGCTGTCCCTCATCTTCCTCTTGAGACATCTTGCTGTCATTAATTTTGTTCCCTTAGCCAAGCTCTTGGGGGCTGTTATTTTGCCTCTGTTGTTCCTCCATGACCAAGGCCCCACATGGGTTGGGGAGATCTCTTCCAGCCAGTCCATCAGACTGGAATCACTGGGCATTTCCTCCATTTCCAGCAGAACTGGGCTGGCTTCCCTGGGCAGAGACGCTCTGTGCTCTGCATGGGCCGGGCACCTCGTGTTCAGCTCCTGCAGGGGCTCCTCCTGGCACAGGGTGCTGGGATCCTCTGCAGGCTTTGCAGGCAGTGGCAGAGCTGGGCAGGGGAGGATTTGGCTGCACCTTTGCATGCAGGGCACTGCTGGCTCCTGCTCTGTCATTCTCCTGTGGCACCATGTCCCTGAAAGCCTGCCCATGGCAGCTGACACAGCCCTGCCGTGTGCCCGCTCCTGCTCTTCTGCCGGGCACTGGCAGGGCCCCAGGAGCCCAGGGCAGACCATGGGGCACACTCGCTCAGGGATGTGGCTCCTGTGCATCCCACAGATCTCCGGGAATGTGCAGCTCCCTCGTGGGCTCCTGGGCTCCAGTGCATCTGCCTTGCAGAACAATGGCCTTGTTGAACCCTGCTTGCCGGGGAGCTGAACAGCCCTGCTGTGTGAATTTTCCTGCTCTTCTGCGAGCCAATGGTTGGGCTGGTGCACCCCCGTAGAGACCACATGGGAGGCTCTCACAGGGATGTGGCTCCTGTGCCTCTCACAGGCCTCTGGGATGTGTGGCTGCCCCCTGGATTTCAGCTCCCAGCAAGGCTCTGTTCTGCACAGCAATGGCAGTGCTGGGCCCTGCTTGCCCAGGGAAGCTGACACAGCCCTGCCGTGTGCCCTGTCCTGTTTTGGCTTTGGCCACTGACCCGGCCTGTGCACCCCGATGGCGTCCCTGGGGCAGACGGGCACAGGAATGCGGCTCCTGGGCACGGTGTCGCTCCCATCAGATTCTCGGAGGCGCAGGGCAGCCCTCGGGCTCTGAGCGCTTGGGGCTGTGCCCTGCTCAAGGCGTTTGCCCCAGGCTTTGGGGTTTGCCTTCTCCTCCATGGCCGTCTCTGTTGCCCTCAAAGCAGAGCTCTGCAGGGAGCGGTTCCTGGTGAGGGAGCAGAGTGGCTCTGCTGGGAGGAGATCCCCGCGGGTCAGGGCAGTGTCACCCTGCAGTGTCACAATGGCCACTCCGTGCTGATGTGGCCCCACATCACCAAGGGTTTTTGGAAGGCGCCTCTGTCACAAAGGGCCACACCCGGCACCCCTGGAGCAGCGGAGCCGCTGGGATTTGGCTGGAAATGGCTGCACCTGCTGGGATTTGGCTGGAAATGGCTGCACCCGCAGGGCAGAGCCCCTGGACTCGTAACTCACAGGCCCTGCTGTGCCCAGGCTCCCGCGAGGCCCTCGACGCAGCCCCACACGACATCCTGAGCTCCAGATGGGACAGCCCTGCCTTGGAAGGAGCAGTTTTCCACATGGATGCAGCCAGGGGGCTGTGATCAGTGTCTCCATGTGCAGGAGGAGGTGAGGGATGAGGGGTGTCCCCTCAGGACTCTGCCATGGGACCAGGGCTCTTTAATGTCCTTATCAATCCCACAGAGAATGGGATCGAGCGCACCCCTATCCCTTTACAGCTGACAGGACCCTGGGCTGGACAGGTGACACAAGTGAATGAAGGGACCATCCAGAGGGACTTGGCCAAGCTTGAGCAGTGGGACTGCAAAAACCAGTGAGGTTCAACAAGTTCAATGTCCTGCACCAGGGAAAGGGCAATGCAAGGATTATTGAGGATCATTTCAGATGTTCTGGTCCAATTCTCAAGCCAGCACGACCATAGTCACCCCTCGAGCACAGTCACAAGTGCCTCATCCAGAGTCCTCTTGAGCACCTCTAGAGATGGAATGGTTTGCTAGTGGAAGTAAGCTTCTGTTAGGAATCCACTGACACTATATACACCTGGTAAAACCACAATAAAAGAGGCAGCCTAACGTTGCTGACAGCCTAGAGGCTGAATTTCTTTTGCAATAATGGTTTATAATTGCTGCAGGAGTATGGACACCGAACCACACTGGGTATGTGGGGGAGAGCCTCCTGATTCCCTTGAAGGTGGAGTAGAAGCAACTAAGGCTAAAGACAAAGAGGAAAGTTTGGTTCTATACCCAAATACCAGTTCTAAAGCTCGACAATCAAAAGCACAAAGTCATATCCTATTTTTTTGCTGTTGTAAATTTTAAGACCCTTTAGGTGAGATTCCTTCCCTGGTGATAGGAGAACATGAACACTCTTTGTTCTAATCATTAGTGCAATCTTGTTAACAGTGCAATATCATTCTAATTACCTACATTCAGTAATGTAGAATATAAATAGAAATGGGAAAATGACTAATCTTGGGATCAAAGCACACAAAAACTTCATTTGGATTTATGCATTTAAAATAATTAAACATTGAGCTAGAATGCTATTAGTAAATTTTGACGAGAGGGGAATTTTTAAATCTGAACATAGAATGAACTTGAGTAACGTCTGTGAAGAGGTCTAAAATAGACATTAGATGACATCGGGTGGGATCTCAAATACTCTCCCATCAGGGATAGTGAAGTCTGGAAAAAAATACTTCCAAAACTCTCTATAGTTTTAGGTCTAGGAATTGATGTCATCTGTGTCAAGCAAAATATTGCACCACTGATCCATTCTTCTGTGTGCATGTGGCAGGGTAAAATATTTTATAAGAAAATTCAAAATCCTGTTACAAGCAGGGGAAGGAAAACCTGTTTAGACTGCTTTGTGCTGCATTATCATTGCTTGTAAAAGCAGAACCTGTGAATGGGCTTGAGAGTAAGTACATGCCTAGGAGTGCTCTTCCCCGGGCCCAAGGGACTGTCCCAGAGGTTGTAGCTGATGTCCTCTCCCCTTGGGACAGCTCTTTGTCATTGCTGTCTTCCCCTTGGACAAACTTTCTTGTTACCTCATCTGCCTGGGATAGTTTTTGCTGTCCCTCATCTTCTCTTGAGACATCTTGCTGTCATTAATTTTGTTCCCTTAGCAAGCTCTTGGGGGCTGTTATTTTGCCTCTGTTGTTCTCCATGACAAGGCCCCACATGGGTTGGGGAGATCTCTTCCAGCCAGTCCATCAGACTGGAATCACTGGGCATTTCCTCCATTTCCAGCAGAACTGGGCTGGCTTCCCTGGGCAGAGACGCTCTGTGCTCTGCATGGGCCGGGCACTCCGTGTTCAGCTCCTGCAGGGGCTCCTCCTGGCACAGGGTGCTGGGATCCTCTGCAGGCTTTGCAGGCAGTGGCAGAGCTGGGCAGGGGAGGATTTGGCTGCACCTTTGCATGCAGGGCACTGCTGGCTCCGCCTCCTGTTCGTAAGTTTTTCAACAACATTGATAAATATTTTGACAATGTTAAAACAGGAAGTTTCAACTCTTCTGTCCCATCAAAGATGGGACTGACTGTGTGAAACATTCCACTGCTGTGAAAAACTTGAGATTTTGATGGAATTCCATACATGCCAGTACACTGTGACCTCCAGACAGGATAATGCCCTCAGTGAACATGTGGCTTATCAGAAACAAGATCTCGACATTTGATGGGGAAATCTGATTCAATATTATGATAGAGGCTGCCAAATCTCATAGCCCAAAAGATGTGAGGCTGCTGTAGTTCTGAGTTCCTGGTTTAGCTGTAGGAAGCTGAACATGAGTTCCAGAGGCAAACACACATGTGCCCACAGGATGAATATTCACTGCTGACTCTTTTATCTACTCACACCTTTCTTCATGTATTTTATGTTAGAACATAGGTTTTTCCCCAAAAAGTAAAAATCAATCTGCAAAACAATACAAAGGATAAGAAATACCTGTTGGAAAAAATGCAGTAGCATTTTGTCATGGTTATTACCAACAGCTTTTGTCCTTCTGAGAGAGACAAATCTGACTTTTATTTATGCCTCAACATTTGTCATGTGCTGGGAGCTCTGTCTCCCAGGACAGTTCGCCTGGCAGCCAGTCAGGGGAGAGAAAACTTCTGCGATTTTCCAGGTCTGCAAGAAACCTGCTCCCGCCCTTGCTGGTGGAGAGGATGCCCGGGAAAAAGCGCGCGCGGAAAAAAACGCACGGGAATATAGGAGGGCGAGGCAATAAAAGCAGCTAACGCGACACAACCGGGCCATTTTCCTTTGGGGTTCTTGCAGGGAGGGGCCTGCCTGGAGGGTCACCTTGGCCCTCCTCCCCACCTCGCTTTTCTTTGTTTCCTCTTCCCTGCTGTCCTGCTTCTTCCCTGTCGCACCTGCCTTCCTGTGCTTGTTCCGCCGCTTCCCCGGGGCAGCTCGTCGCCGCGACAACCTCATGTTTGCTGCCTCCCGACGGAGCTTCCACCGCCCCGAGCCGCAGCCGTGTGTCCGGCATGCCCCAGCAGCCATCCCGCCCCAGCCGTGTGTCCGGCAGTGCCCGCGGCCCCAGCCTGCCCCAGCCTGTGTCCGCAGTGCCCACACCCAGCCTGCCCACAGCCGTGTGTCCGCAGTGTCCGCACCCCAGCCTGCCCACAGCCGTGTGTCCGGCAGTGCCCCAGCCTGTGTCCAGCGTGCCGCAGCAGCCAGCTGCCCCAGTCGTGTGTCCGGCAGTGTCGTGTGTCCGGCAGTGCCCGCAGCCCAGCCGTGTGTCCGGCAGGCGCAGCAGTGTGTCCGGCCCGTGTGTCCGGCAGTGCCCCAACCCCAGCCCGCCCGCAGCCGCGTTCTCTGCCGTCGGGAGGGACACGTGGCTGTTGCTCTTTGGAAAAGGAGCCCGTCCCGCCCCGGGGGCCGCGCAGGTTCCTCGCAGCTCGCAGCGCACCCGCTCCGCCCGCGGTGCAGCGGTAACGATCTGTCCGGTGTTCTGTCTCTCTGTTTCACTTTTTCCCTCTTTGTTCTTTTTCCTATCCCGCTTTGGTAGGAGCACTTAACCTTTCTTTATCAATAAACAGTTGTCAGATATAATATTGCTGCATTTGCCTTTATTTTTTGTCCTAGAAATCTATTTAAATAAAGAATCTTCTCCGACTCCCTCTTTCACAGCAGGACGGACATCTTACCAAGAGCTCTTGGCTGACTCCAGGGACTGTTTGAGACACACTCCCATCCTCTGGGTCTCTCCCGTGTCGCTGCCGTGGGATGCTGAGCCGTTCTGTGCCCAGCCTGGTGTGGCAGCGGGCACTGATCCTCAGGCTGTCCCCCCATGCAGGGACACGGGCACAGCCTGCTCAGAGCCCGCAGTGCCCGCCTGAGGGGAGGGACGCTGCCAATGCACAGCCTGCGGCTCATGGAGGCCATGGGCTTGTGTCTGCCTAAGCGAGGCTGTGCCTGCTCTTCTGCAGAGCGATTCAAGGCTTTGGTCTCTGTCCCCTGTCACCTGTGACTGCTCTTGGTCTCTCTTGCCATCCCTTTGGGACAGTTTTTCATCACTGTCACCTTGTCCTTGGGACAGCTCTTGGTCCAGAGAGCCTTTCCACTCTTCCTCAGCCAAAGCCGCCTCCTCGGTCCCTGGCCGGGCAGGACTGACCCCACCACTGTCCCCACTGCTGCCCACCGAGGCCATGGGCTCCTGGCCAGCTGAGCCAAGGGCTGGCCTGGCTGCAGGGGCTGTGTGGGGCAGCTGCCCGGCTCCCTTCCCCTGCAGCTCTCACCCGCTCGCCAAAGGCAGGAGAAGCTGCCATGGCCTCCTCTGGTGCCTCCTCGGCAGCTCTGGCCAGGGCAGCACCCGCTGGCTCCGAGCCCGTGGCTGTGGCAGGAGCTGCATTGGGCACGTCAGCGATGGCCTCTGCTGCTGCCACCTCAGTGCCCAAAGCGCTGAGAGAGCTGGGCACTCCTGGGCAGCAGTGTCAGGGTGCCACTCCTTCCCCGGGCCCAAGGGATTGTCCCAGAGGTTGTAGCTGATGTCCCCCCTTGGGACAGCTCTTTGTCATGTTGTCTTCCCCTTGGGACAAACTTTCTTGTTATCCTCATCTGCCTGGGATAGTTTTTGCTGTCCCTCATCTTCCTCTTGAGACAGCTTGCTGTCATAATTTTGTTCCCTTAGCCAAGCTCTTGGGGGCTGTTATTTTGCCCCTGTTGCTCCTCCATGGCCAAGGCCCCACTCTGGGTTGGGAAGATCTCTTCCAGCCAGTCCATCAGACTGGAATCACTGGGCATTTCCTCCATTTCCAGCAGAACTGGGCTGGCTTCCCTGGGCAGAGACGCTCTGTGCTCTGCATGGGCCGGGCACCTCGTGTTCAGCTCCTGCAGGGGCTCCTCCTGGCACAGGGTGCTGGGATCCTCTGCAGGCTTTGCAGGCAGTGGCAGAGCTGGGCAGGGGAGGATTTGGCTGCACCTTTGCACACAGGGCACTGCTGGCTCCTGCTCTGTCATTCTCCTGTGGCACCATGTCCCTGAAAGCCTGCCCATGGCAGCTGACACAGCCCTGCTGTGCCCGCTCCTGCTCTTCTGCCGGGCACTGGCAGGGCCCCAGGAGCCCAGGGCAGACCATGGGGCACACTCGCTCAGGGATGTGGCTCCTGTGCATCCCACAGATCTCCGGGAATGTGCAGCTCCCTCGTGGGCCCCTAGGATCCAGCCCCGGCAAGGCTCTGTCTGATGGAACAATGGCAGTGCTGGGCCCTGCTTGCCCAGGGAAGCTGACCCAGCCCTGCTGTGTGCCCTGTCCTGCTGGGCTGTCGGCCACTGACAGTGCCTGTGCATCCCAGTGGAGACCACATGGGATACTCGCACAGGGATGTGGCTCCTGTGCCTCCCACAGCCTCTGGGATGTGTTGCCCCTGGTCCAGCTCCCAGCAGGAGCTGCGCATGGCTGTTCTGCAGAACAATGGCAGTGCTGGGCCCTGCTTGCCCAGGGAAGCTGACAGCCCTGCGTGTGCCCTGTCCTGCTGGCTTGCCACTGTCCCGGCCTGTGCACCCCGATGGCGTCCCTGGGGCAGACGGGCACAGGAATGCGGCTCCTGGGCACGGTGTCGCTCCCATCAGATTCTCGGAGGCGCAGGGCAGCCCTCGGGCTCTGAGCGCTTGGGGCTGTGCCCTGCTCAAGGCGTTTGCCCCAGGCTTTGGGGTTTGCCTTCTCCTCCATGGCCGTCTCTGTGCCCTCAAAGCAGAGCTCTGCAGGGAGCGGTTCCTGGTGAGGGAGCAGAGTGGCTCTGCTGGGAGGAGATCCCCGCGGGTCAGGGCAGTGTCACCCTGCAGTGTCACAATGGCCACTCCGTGCTGATGTGGCCCCACATCACCAAGGGTTTTTGGAAGGCGCCTCTGTCACAAAGGGCCACACCCGGCACCCCTGGAGCAGCGGAGCCGCTGGATTTGCTGGAATGGCTGCACCTGCTGGGATTTGGCTGGAAATGGCTGCACCTGCTGGGATTTGGCTGGAAATGGCTGCACCCGCAGGGCAGAGCCCCTGGACTCGTAACTCACAGGCCCTGCTGTGCCCAGGCTCCCGCGAGGCCTCGAGCAGTCCCACACGACATCCTGAGCTCCAGAGGGACAGCCCTGCCTTGGAAGGAGCAGTTTTCCACATAGACGCAGCCAGGGGGCTGTGATCAGTGGCTCCATGTGCAGGAGGAGGTGAGGGATGAGGGGTGTCCCCTCAGGACTCTGCCATGGGACCAGGGCTCTTTAATGTCCTTATTGATATATGGGCAAATTAGTTCTGGAAAGGCTATGGCTTGAAAAGGAAATGATCATGCTAAGTTTCACCTTTCACAAATGCCAGTACAGTGGTGTGAGGTGTCATTTGAAAGAAGACAATACACAGGTTGGGAATCAGGAATGAAAAATTTATTTGGAATTCTTTGAAAAATAATAATAATTAACCAGAAAACCTTTCTATTACCTGAACTCACAAAGGCAGCTGAACTGTTTTCTGAAAACACATTTGTTTGCATGCCTGTGTCAGGTACAAGGAACCATGAACACTTAAACCTGCTCTTGGCTGCTCTTGAGACATATTCTAGTTACAGCAAGGCATGTTACCTTCCAGTGACGTGATCTCTACACTGCATGTGGCTTTATAGAGCCAAAAGTTTGTCAACACAAAACTTCATAGATTTCTAGATTTCCCTCAGACAGGTAATAAGGATTTTTTTCTTGACAAGATTTTGGGTAAGAAGTACGTTGTAAAATGATGGAAAACTTTTGTTTGGTCTGTCATGTGTAATGCTGTTGCTTTGTAGGGAGCCAGCTGTGCATGTCAAGAATGCAATACCATAGTTTTGATATATTGGTATTTTCTTGTTTTATTGAAAGGTGAGAGGTAGGCACCGGGAAGTACTTATGTCTTAGAAGTAGAGCATTTTGAATTTTCAGGTTTTATGTAAGGCTTTTCCACATCTATGACTAGGCTATTGAGAAGCACAGACAGCCACAAAGTAACTATATTCCAATACCCCCATCTCCATTAAGCATTATCCATACCTAAAGGGAGCCAAAACATATTTTCTTTAAGGCAGGAAAAGCCCTTCTGAGTGTAATTAGCCTCATAAAATTGATTTTTTTATCAATTTACTTCCACAGAGTCCGCCCTGTGTGTATTTACTGGCTTCTGCTCCTATATGCTACTTGTTTTGTTTTAAAATAATATTGTTCACTTCAACTTTGTTACAAATTACAGTCCTTCAGGGGGATTAGTCAGGAGCCTTATGCAACAAACCTATAAATAAGCGGAGCGAATATCAGCTGGTGATTAATCACATATAGGTCTCAAAAAGAGGTTTCTTTCTCTCGTATCCATATCTCATGTGCAGTCTCCAGTCTCTTGAGACTAAGCTGAGTTTATCTGCAGACTGGTAGTAACAACATAC
Source organism: Malurus cyaneus samueli (assembly GCA_009741485.1). Taxonomy (NCBI): domain Eukaryota; kingdom Metazoa; phylum Chordata; class Aves; order Passeriformes; family Maluridae; genus Malurus; species Malurus cyaneus. Next base: position 4,978,301 of record CM019217.1, on the reverse strand, counting down.
ACATAGAGGTGAAGAGAAGATAAGCCAGGACTCTTCATGAAATTCTACTGGCAAAACAAATGCCTCAAAGGGCTGGAATTGGCAGTTAACTCTAAGCTGTTCTCTTCAGAAGTACAAAAATAGCCTTTACGTTTTCCACTAAAGCAAAATGTTAAACCACTGCAGTTAGAGAACGTTCTTTCAAAATTGGCGAGGGAGAAATGCTTTCAGTTGTGTTGTTCTTTCACACCAACTGCAAGGTTTGTGCCTGCAGTTTACTCAGCAAATTTTAGAGCACGTTTAAGGTTTATTTGTGTTCCTGTAAGCCTTGGCCTTGAGATTCAAAATGACCCAGTGTAGGCCAGGTTGGATCTCAAGGCCCTGAGCAGCTAGATCTGGTGAGAGAGAGGTGGTGGAACCAGATGATCTTTAAGGTCCCTTCCAGCCCAAACCATTCTGATTCTATGATTCTATGATTCTATGATTCTATGATTCTATGATTCTATGATTCTATGATTCTATGATATACCTCCAGAGTTTCTTGAAATTAATCAGATAATTCTGTATAATCCCCAATATTCCAAGAGATGCTCTAGGGAACCAAGTGACTAATTTTAAAGTCTCAAAACCTCACACTACATCCCAGTGTTGACAGCACACCATACCAGATCTGCCTCTCAAACACCCTGTCTGCAGGATTGAAGTACTTAACTCATTTATTTTCAGGCAGTGATGGTTCAGGGCTGAAGAATGTGCACAGCAACCCCACATGTTAAAGATTATCTTTGTCCTGTCACTACACTTCCTTGTAAAATCCCTCTCCAGCTCTCTTGTAGCCCCTTTAGTTACTGAAAAGTGCTAACCTATCTCCTTAGAGCCTCATTTCCTCAAGGCTGAACAACCCCAACTCTCAGCTTGTCTTCATATACCCACAACACTGGTGCTTGGCCCACTTCTTTCTTATACAAAAGTGCAGGCCAATTAATATATTTAGTTCTGTTAATACAAAAGTTTGGAGGAGCTGTAGGAATGACAAAATATCATGTTTACTCTGCTGAAGATTGTAGGCAATGTTTCTTTGTGAGGTTGGGGTTTCTTTTTAGTACAGGGTCTTATTACCATGTCATTCTTGCTCCTTTTCTGCCTTCCTTGTAGCGGAATGGAACAAACTAATTAAAAATGTTCAGTATTCGCTATTACTCATTTATAAATTGGGAATGTTCCACTAATTTCTTACACAGGCATGTGCAGAGATTACTTGCTTGTTTTACAAGTGTTATGTGGCATGCAATCCCTTTGTTCCAGAAGTTAAGACCTCAGCTACAGACATTTTGCTTTGGATTAAAAATTGGCATGCACTGCTTCCTTCAGAAACATAATTCTTTTGGCAAATTGCCCCTTTATACTTCAACAAGTCTTCCTTCTTGAACATGGGTTTTTACTCTCTGCTTTTTTTTCTCTCTGTTAAAAAGCCCTTTTTTTATATTTAATACACCTGGATGTATATTTTGCACTTTATAACAAGTTCTCTACTTTATTCTTGCTTAATGTATGGCCAAGGGAAAATATTCTCCTCAATTTTAGTAATTTTCAAACTATACAATATTTTTTTGTTTCATCTCTGAAGGAAATACATTTAGATAAACCCCCCAGCATTTACATAGTGCTCACTCCTGTTTTAATTGCTCTGTGCATCTGAATATATATTTTTTTAAAGTAATTCAGGAAACAGTAACATTTAATAAGAGCAAAAATGTGCTGGTCATTGTTGGGCTGTGTTACAGAAGCATCCATGAACTGCAGAGCAGAAACACATCCAGAAAGCAAGTAAAGCAAGTCATCGTGTGGCGAGTAAAGGTTTTTCTCTTTCTTTTTCAATAAGTATTTTCCTGTTCAGAGTCCAAAGACAATTTTAAGTCCTCTGAATTACCCAGAAACAGTTTATAGATAATGAAGGGAGAAATTAATCGAATCCCAACTCATCTAAAAGTTAGATGAGTAAATCTGAGCTAGTTAGCAATTGCCTTTATAACCACTGGAAAAAAAAAAAAAAAAAAAAAAAAACATAAAGAGGTATATAAAAGAGAAATCCACCCAGTCTGTGCAAAAGATCCATGCCAGTGTGTGATTGACCATTTACTGGGAGAACCCAATTCCTGGCGTGCACTCATACATCCAATGTTTAAACAATAATAGAGATGAGTCCTATCCTGGATTAAAATTTTATATGAACTTTATATGACGTTCCCTCAGTTCCCCCCCCCCCCATAATTTTGCTTCCCAAGTGTATTTACACAACAGAGTGGACAAATTGCCTTCTTAGCCTATGTATGCTGCTTGACTTGTCAAAAGATGCCATTTTCATTTTATACAAGGCTAGCTGGTAAAATTTGACAATTTTGCATTGGGTGTAAAATTATTCATATAACTTTGGATTTTCCTGCTTTTCAATGCTATTTTTAATTGAATTCGCCTTTACACATTTATTAGTTTTCTCAGCTGGTTACAGGAATCAAAGAATAGAAATCATTGTAGAACTGGAGCCTCATTTCACAAAACATTTAGATGAAGTTTGGCCCAATATAATTTTCTTAGTGTCCAAACAGCAACTCACTGTTTACAGTAAGGAAAAATGGAAAGACAATCAGACCTAGTTCTTTACATGAAATTTGTGTGAATATTTAAAAATATTTCTTTCAAGATAGAAATTCCTCAGCTTTCCCACATCACTCAGCAAAGCTGATGTCTTTCTTGAACTATTTCTTTAATTCCCTGTTCCCATTTCTTTCACCTCTATTGCAGGCTGTAACTTTGTCTGCTATAGCTTTTGCCCCACATATATTTACCTCCATGTGTGCTGAGAAAAGACCAAGCAAAAGAAAAAACACAGTAAAGCATGCTCAGGGACACAAATATATATTAATATATATCATATATACTCATTCCCATGTGACTATCTAACAAAATGAGACAGTTATTCTAGGCATGAAGCCAGGCTGTGATTTAAAGGCAAAAGGAGACTTAACACTAAAATAATTCTTTAGAAACAAACCCACAACAGCTGTAATCACTAGCAAAGCCTGAAGTTCAATGTTATGTCACTGTAGCATTACAGTCTAGTGTTAGACTGTTCATGTAATGAGAGAAATCAGTCTGCACTGGGCATAAGTTAATTGTGGTTGCTGAAAAGTAGTGTTACAAATGTCTAGAAGCTTTTGCTCATTAATTGTGTAGAAACTTAATGACATGCAACCCGCTTTTTAAATCTTTTTCTGTTCTTTATATTTAAAAACTCCTGTCTGTCAGAACTCAGCTGACAGAAAAGGATTTCAGCAAATAGTGCAGTATGAGAAAATGTTACTAATGCATGAAATAGACACAAGATGAGTTACAGACTATAGTCTGCTAAGAACACGAAGGAGCAAAGAAGACTATTGAAGTTACATCAGAAATCAAACTTGTACAAACATAAGTGTTCATCTTTCCATTCTTCCTCAATGAGAACAATAACCAGAACACAAAATTTCTTCCCTCATAAATAAAATTCCCATATCAAACATGGAGCTGAGTTTAGCCAAATTCTATCTGCACTACCTACTATTGCTGTTTGGATTTCTGTTTCTTCAGCATACACAGTTCTGCTTTCCAGTAGTTACTGACATATTTCCTGAAACAGGACTCCTCTCTGTGATAATGAAATTTAACCATGGCTGTTCCTGCTTAGAGAAGCTAAATGAAAAACAATCAAATCAAAGGAATTTGTCAGCAAATGAACCAGAAGGAGTAGGACAACGTTTAGGTCAGAAATGTCCTCACAAAATTACTCCAATACTTATGAGCACATATCATTAAAATCCAAATCAGGTGAGAATTGTTAGTGTCAAGAAAAGAGGATACTTTTGTATCTCTTTTCTTGAGATATAGATTGTATAAAAGAGGCAACTTTTATAGACCTTACCCATTATATTTTGTATAAAAGAGGCAACTTTTATATTTTTTGCTATGTTTTAATGTTGAATTGCAAAATGGCATTATTTGAGATTTTAGTGCTGTTATTTTTTGGTACATTATTGAACAAAATAAATTATATTTATTTTGTAAGATGTTTATGAAGGCCATAACCCAGGATTTCTACTCGGAATCACCTTTAGGATTCTTATTAGGTGTCTGTGGAACTTGAGTGAGTGGATAAAGTTAACTTTTCCTGAATCAGGATTAAAATAAACTGTTATTTTCTGTTTGAGGAAGCTTCTACTAACTGGCAGTAATAGCTTAAAGAGATAAAAAGGAACTGTCAGTCTCATAAAACCCTTGGTTTGGAAGGAGGTTAATCTTGCTAAATCCTAGATTGACAGAGATCTTGCACAGATTCCCAGAGCTGAACATCCACCCAGATAAATAGAAATGGCCATTTCAAAATCTCTCAGAATTAGCCCCAAATTTTCTAAAGTATGAATCCAAAATCCCTTCATTTGTTTATTTATTTATGTAGCTTCCTTTCTGGAGAGAAACTATGCATGTTTACATCCTGAAACCAGCCAGTAAGACAGAAGCCTGTTCAAAATAGATGATTTAATAAAGCAATAATTGAACTGTGCTTTTGACACCATTAAAATATATTTTAGGGAAAAATATGGTGAAATGATCAAATGAATCAGAATGTACACAATTATATCAAGGAAATCAAACCATTTCAGTGTAGGGTGGGTTTTTTTATTTGAGGTTTTTAAGATTTCTGGATTGGCAAATCGTGACGTTGGGATTGGATGTAGAGATTAGAAGGGAAACTAAATAAATCTAATAGGATTGCCAGGACTGTTAATGCCAAGACTTTTACTCCAAACAGCTCTGCATCATTTGGCAACAATCGATTCCATTTGTGAAATGGGAGAGAGGAAAAAGATGAACATAAAAGGACTGAGCCATTCAGTAATTACCAACTGAGATTGAATTTAGGGAACAGCTGAAAGTAGTGAGAGAAGGTCACACCAAATTAGAGACTAAAACTCGATGCCCCTGGTCTGCTGATCACCTCTGATGTGCTGTGTTGGAATGAAATTCCCTTTGCCTTTATTTGGAACAGAAGCAAAACCATTATTTCAACGGTATCTGGGATTTCTTTCTTGGAACACCAGCTCCTGGTGCTGGTGATGAGAAACATAGGTAATGATAGAAGCAGTTTGGCTACAATTTAGAAAACAGTTTCACTATTTCCAAGGAGAATGGAAAGCCACAGATCTGAATCATCTAAATTAATAGGTGCTTTGGAACAAAGTTGAAAAAGAGGTTAGCCAAGACCTTTGCTGTTAGAAAACATGGAGTTTATGGTTGTTTATAGCCAGCTGTGTGTGTCTTTAAGCCTTTAGCAGGGAGTCTGAAGCCAAGGGTTGATTTGCTGCAAATTCAAATACTAAGAATGCAGATTTAAGATGAATATACTGTTTTGTAGCATTCCTGCTTAGACTAGCCCTCCCCAAAAACCCAGAAAACCAAAAAAAAAAAAAAAAAAAAAAAAAAAACCACAAACCAAAACAACAAAAAAAACACCCCAGAATAAACTTCTTTAACTTTCTGCAGAAGTAACAGAATATTTATTCTTGGAATGACACAGGGTGGAATGGAGGGGAAAAACAGAAAGGAGAGCTGATAGGGAACATTTGTTGTATGCAAAATGCCCTGCAGTGCAGGAAGCACTAAACTCTGTGATTGTAGCATATTACATGCAAACGTGCCACATCTACTAAATCAGTGTTTCTCTGTGCCTGGTAAATATGACAACTAACCCCAGTGTTAAGATATATCTTAAAATAAACCATTCTTAATAAACTTCTTAAAATAAACTATTCCTCCTTAGACTGTTTAAGGAAACTACTTGGAGCACCTTGCCAAAGCCAAATCCTGGGTCCAACTTACATTTTTTTTGTTGTGGCTGAATCAGTCTTTTTAGTTCCTCTTCTCTACCCCCCTCAGCTCAGTCTGGTGCCCTTTACTTTAAATTGCAATATGGAATCTTTTCAAAAAACTAATAGAAAGTTTGCTGAGACAACATTGTAAGCACTCGTTTGCTTATCTAAACAATTTCCCAGCTTCCTCCAAACAGAAGGACTCTTGCAAGGAAGGGATTCAAAAGCTGAACATGTTTAGACTGGTGAAAGGCAGCTAAGAGGGTATTAAATCACAGTTTACAAGTACTTATGAGGGATTCAAGGCATTGCAAGGATTCACCAGGCATTCCATTTTTATATTGCAAAATACATGGAGAATTTAATTTGTCAATTTACCTTCAGCCTGCTTGCAAAATGCAGGAATTACTACTTCCTGAAATACAGGATTAATGTCTACCCAAGCAGACAGAAAGGCCAGGGAAAGCTTGAAACTCATCACTACCATTTTAAAATATTTTCAGGGGTCCATGAAATAAAATCTGTAAAAAAATATTTGGATAGATAAAATAGCAGCAGATAGTGAAACCAGAATGCACTTCTTGCCAGGGGAGCTTTTTGGAGTTCAACATGTCTAATCAATGTATTGAAATAGAAAGAAAGTAACTTACCCCAAATTGCTTTATTTTCTGTTTCAGTCACAGGAGAAGCAGAACTTGGTGGAGTTTAATGGATTTGAAAAGCATCTGCTCTGTCCCTTTGACACTTAAAAGACTGTTTTCACACACCTTAAATAAGCAAAACAAACAAATAATGAATGGTTGTGAAGAAAGCAATTCCTTTAAAGACACAGGACAGCATTTCAGGAATTCTGACAAACTGCTGACTAAATCATCAAGTGGTGAAAGAGCTGAAATGTGCAATTATGGCTTGTGGTCCTAAGTTTTTACATATAACACCTGCTTAAACACCAAAGCAGTGCTCAGAGTGATGTGTCCCTCCAGCCTTCCCACCTTCTCTCATCTGCAATCTCTACTGCAGGATGGATTTATAGCAGTTGCCATAAACTCTCACTGATTTTGAACCCATTTAGTGTCTGGCCTTCTGAAAATCCCATTGAGTTCCATTGTCTAATCATATACTGGGTGAAAAAAGTGCTTATTTCTATCAGTTTCAGACCGGCTTATTTGTTTTTCTGTTTTCAAAAGTGAATAATGCAAGAATTTTCTCCTGACCATTCCTCATTCTCTTTCTCCATGCATCTCATGATTTTGTTGCTCTCTATCATACTCTCCCTCACTTTTCTCATCTGAAAAGTCTCAAAATACTTCCTTAAATTTACAAAATTGCTCAAAGTACTTCTTTACAGAGAAGGCTTTTTGTGACTTTGCTCTTACCTATTTTTTTTTTCTATCTCCTTTTTCAGGTTGAGAAAAGAATTTCTATGCAGTCACAAACATAGTATTTTTCTTAACGTTTTTCCTTAATGATTTTTGCATTTTGGGGTTTTTTTGCTGTTTTTAGCAACAATGCTCTATTTGCCTTCATGACAGCTTCTAATTACTGAGCTGAATTTCTGAAGAGACCATGAACAGTGACTTTTGAATCCTTTTCAGACTGGCAAAAGCTAATTTAGTGGTTGCCTCTCTTTATGTACAGTTAGAATTTCTGTCCTGTGTGTACTCCTTTGCATTTAACAAGAACTGTCTTTCATCAGCAATTGTAGCTCTTTATCACCCAGCATCAGGAAAACCTGCTGCAATTTCTTGCATGTATTTCAGTTTAAAATGTTCTGAATCATTTTCTGTCATCTGCAAATTTTGTCATTTCTGTACTTGTTGCCTTTTTTTGGATCGCTTATGAATATTTCAACAACACAAGTCAAACAACACAAGTCTTGCACAGATTCCTTTGATGACAACTGTGAAAACTGGGCTTTTTTTTTCTCTGATCTTGGAAGAATTTTAATTCTATCTCTCTTATTCCTGATGACTGTTTTTAATACCCTCAAGTAAGTAGTTGGGTGTTTTTTTTAAATTCTGGCTGTACTTCAGAAACCACAAGAGGTTTTGATTTTTTTTTGTTTGATTATATGTGGGAGAGTTTGTGGTTGGTTAGGGGTTTTTGTCTTTTTAAATACTGATATATTAGACAAGACCTTTAGGGTGTGAGAAATCACTTTTATGTACAAAGTCTTTTAAGCTCTTTTCCACCGTGTCTTAGTGAAACACACAACTTTTAGTTCTGTTCTTTTAAAGATAGGTTAGTAATGTACCCAATTGGGAATTTAGCCTATTAGTCTCATATAAGTCAGACTACAATCCATAGATCTTGCTAATATTTTTGTTACTTTTCTCTGATGTACCTCTCTTTGAATCAGTTTTTAATATTCAGAGACTTAATGCAAGACATGTTTTTCACCCCTGAGGGTTGGATCCCCTACAGGTTGACCCCTATGACATGGTTGTATAGGAAAAAAAAAAAAAAAAAAAAAAAAAAAAAAACCAAAAAAAAACCCCCAACAAACATTTTCCTCCTATTTCTCAGGATTTCCTGGCAAAGTTTTGTTTGCTTCTTCCCTTACTGATGCGCAGTGCCCAAGGAATCAAAGCCAGAAGGCGCAGCAGGAGGTGTTGCTTCTCCAGCAGCTGCCCTCAGTGCTGCCAGAGAAGGCTTTGAGCCTTCCTGCTTTGCCCTTTCTGCTTTTCCCTCTCTTACAAAACAGAGCAAATTGAATACATCATGATTTAATTAGTTGTTTTATATCCATGATGAACTAGTCTGCTTCAACATTAAAAATGGAAAGGGTCTAGCTTTGATTTTGATTTTCACAGTTTCCTTTCTTCTTTCTCATTATGCAAGCTGTACATTTCCAAACTCTGCCATTTTCAAATCTGGGGTCCAAGGATCTTGAAAAAAAATTGTTAGAAATGGATAATAGTTTCCTTTCTTTCCAATGAATCATAGAACAACAGAATGTTTGGGTTGGAAGGGACCTTAAGGATCTAGTTCCAAGCTCCTTGCCATGGTCAGGATACCTTCTGCTGGACTAGATGTCTCAATGATTTTTATTTCTCTGTTTTCTCCTAGTAAAGATGGATAATTACCCTTTCAGCAGGGCATTCATGCTTCCGTGCCCTTCTTTAAAGTTCATAACTACACTTCAATAGTCTCCTTGGAAGGGGTGAAAAAGATGTTACATTTTAGCTAAATTGTTCACAGCTGTAGTCACAGAAAATTCAGTGAAAATTTAATTGAAGAGGTAAGAATTAATTGGGTGAATAATGAAGTTTGAACCAGTGTTCCAAAAATTAAAAAAAAAACCCAAAGCTAGTCCACTATTGGTGAATTAACAGAATATAATCCTATTCATCTTTTTTCTTACTTTCAAGAAGTGGCAGTTTAAGAAACTCTAGCTTTTTGATATCAGTATATTTTATTTGATTGTATAGACTCAGTTTTACTCTTCTCAAAATGCAGTTACCTCTTCTTTTGTTAGTGTAGTATATTCCCTTTTTATATTTGGTATCTTCCAGAGTTTGGAATGTTAGGAAAATATCCTCATGCTGAGTAATATTATCTAAAGAAGAAAGTGAACCTGCATATTTTTCTGATCAGCATGAGAAGGGTCAGAATCTATTCTGAACTGTAAAGAACAGCAAAGCTTCTGTTTTATCTAGAAATTACACTTTCCTTCAGCTGCTGGCACTTTTAGGATATATTGTGTTAAACTAATTCTCCTCAAGATTACTGTCTGATTTCTTAAAATATTTTTGTTTTGTTTAATTCTCTGGGTTCAGATGGTATGGAGATTGATGGCTTGCTGTGGGGATCATTAATATGGAAATGTAAGAGACAAAGTTCATGGGAAAGTTCAAGAACGGTCACTTCCTTTCAGTTTGAAAATGAAGACTCCTACTGGGATGAAATATTCATAGTGGATCTTTTTATTTTTACTTTCCAATTAAAGACAAGGTTAATTGTCACATCACTAAATGACAGGGTTAGAACAAGTGTGGCTCTTATATTCTATAAAAATCAATGAATGAACAGTTGTAGGATTGTACTTTTCAAGGAGAATTTCTGGTCTTCCTTAGCTGTATTTATTTTTTTTTTTTGTTTCAGCTACTGAGGATCTCAGTCTTTTGTTTTTATTAAGAGTGAATTTTGATTTGAAGCAACAGCATGACTGATTCATCCTCTCATTCCAAATTTGGTTAATGTGTAGCTTAAATTATTTTGGGGGCAGGGTACAGATATATTTAAGATAATTTAAGAATCAGAAAGGCAAGATAGCTCTGGCACTTCAAAAATGAAACTGGGTAACACTACCACCATACAGCATATCTGAAAGAGTAGGTGGAAATTAAATTTATTGAAATGAAGACTCTAATGTGTTGATCATTGGTATGGGAGAAAATAAGATGTCAAATTCCAGGTACATAAGAGAGATACAAAGAAGAGAAAGGTAAATCATTGTGCATTTCAAGATGTTTGGGAAAACGTGACCAAATTTTGGACGGAGATTATCAACATTTCCTCCCAAGATCAGGTATTTGAATACTTTCTTTCCTACAAAGTGAAAAAAAAAAAGTTCCTACCTCCATGCTTACTTTTCTCCTTTCTCCTTAATTTTTTTCTCCAGGTATCAAATGTGAACTTTGAATAGTTTTTCGATTTTTTTTAATTGCTTCCTGCAATAAATAAATAAAATTTTCAAGTCCTCAATAGACTTCTTAATAATTTTTGGTTTATTTTTGAAGGAGTAGGAAAGCACTGATAAACCCACAGCTGTGAATCCGAGATTTTTCTTTCCATTAACAGGTCATAGAGATAACAACATTTACCTAATCACCATTGTCATATGCAATCTTAAAAAGTTAAATTCTTATGACTTTATATAAACATTGTAAGAACAGGACAGAAGTAGCAGACAGTCAAGAACCAAAAACATCATCTCATTTAACTTCTGGGGATGTGCAATTCTGAAGGAAAAGAGTTCCTTTCATCAGAAGGAGCAGACCCAGCTTCCCTGAACTGCTGGAATTTGAAATTCATTTTCACTGAGTGTCATATCATTGCACAAGGCTCAGCTGCAGCCTGGTTGCACCAAGAAACAATCCCACTGCTAAGCAGAAAGGCTGACACCTGAGCTCTGCCTCCTCTTCCTTTGCCAGATTGATTATTCTTTCCCTCTCTATCCACCTGTCCATCGTTGTAGGGCTTTGTACTACTCAATTATCTGCAAAAGTTCTATCCCTCTTTCCTTGATGAAATTGGTCAACAGATCAGGTGCCAGTACCCAAGGACACAGTGGCAAATGAACAGCCAACACAATCATGTCAGCAAAAACTCCTTCAAGTGAGCGAGAGAGCCACAAGCACTAAAAAGCTGCTAGCAACAGATTAATGGAAATAAATTTAGTCACCAAAATGGGAGGCTGTGACAAGTCTTCTTGCTGAAGCTGATCCAGTTTTAATGAAAGAATTAAAGATTCATCAGGCTACAGGGAAGGAGCGAAAAGAATCATGACTCTGTCTAGTGGTTAGGGCACATGCCTGGCTGACAGAGGATGTGAGTTGTAATTGCTTGGAAAGCATCAGTGCTCAGCAGATAAGTGATGAGAGTTGCTCTCACTCCTTTCATACCTGACTGGCTGCAACATTCATCAGTGATGTCTGGTTAGTCTCTACAGGTGAGGAGGAAACTAGATATTAATTTTTTTGAACCTTTAGTAACATTTTCCTCGTGTAACCATCACTGCTAAAGCAGAGCCTGGTTGTGGCCAAGGTTCTGTGTGTTGGGAATCCTCCGTGGCTCTCTGCTGAATCAGACTCTACAGGGCAGGCAAGGAGGGACAGGGAACTGGGACTGCAGGCAGAGCTTCAGCAGGATTCAAACCCACTGTGAAAATGGGGCATTTTCAGGCTTAGTCAGGAGGAAATAAACACACAAACAAAATAAAAAAAAAAACTTCTTGATTGACAGCCATGGGATTGATAATTTCATTGCTCATATCTGCAGCTGTAATGAAATCAAATTGAATGACTTTACTATTTTATGCATCATAGAATCACAGAATGTTGTGTTGAATGGTGGCTTAAAGACCTTAAAGACCTTGAAGCTCATCTCATTCCACCCCTTGAAGAGTCCTCATTTTGCAGACACAGAGCACAGGGCCAAAATCAGATTGCAACAGGTCAGCGATGAGTATAAAGAATGACTCAGTAAATGCCATAAACCATCCTGGCCCTGCCTCTTACCTTCTGTACTAGCAAGACAGCAGGGAATCAAATTCACAGGGATGATTTATTTCAAAATTTTGGTTAAATTCACTTGTCTTTTTAGTCCTTTTAGAATTTATTTGGGGATATAGTACCCTATGGACATGTTTTGGGCAGAGTCCATAGCAGTCATCTGACAAGAACAAGGCATTGCCCTTTTAGTTTCTTTCACATCACTGCATGTCACACTGGCTCTGAGTGTCAGGGTACTATTGAGGAGTAGGGCCAGGAGAATCCCAGAGAGCCAGAGAGATTAAAAATATGTGTTTAAAAGAGACAAAGAGGAAAGGAAAGGAAAGGAAAGGAAAGGAAAGGAAAGGAAAGGAAAGGAAAGGAAAGGAGAAAGGAAAGGGAAAGGGAAAGGGAAAGGGAAAGGGAAAGGGAAAGGGAAAGGGAAAGGGAAAGGGAAAAAAAAATCCTGGCTTCAACACATGCCAACTCAGGTGGAACATGAAAGTGGACATTTGGCAGGAGATGGATGCTAGATGAAGCAAATCCCCTAAAAAGTTTTGCTTGAGCATCTGCCTGTGTAATACACTTTGAGCAGGGAGAGGAGTATGACCCTCTGATCCCTTTGTGTCGAGAGCAGTAGCTTTGCAAGGGGACAGCATTTCTCAGGAAAGCAATGTCAGCTCACGAGTCTGTTCCAGTGCCATGTGCCTGTCAGCTGCTGGAACAGCCCAGCTTTGATCTGCAAGAAGCTGGCTGGGAACTCTGGCTACTCATCTCATTTTAATTTTGCAAAATTACAACAGGTAGCTCCAATTTCACACCCTGCTTCCCTCATGACGTCTCTGCTCGGTGAAGGTCACAGCCTGCTCTGGATGCACAGGCTGGATTTCTCCTCCAGTCTTGCCATCAGCAGCAAAAGCAAGATGGAACAGGTGCTTTCTGTGAAAAGTCTGTCTGTCCCTGATCATGTGTGTGAGAGGGGCTTGCAAGATGCCCAATCTAGCTTTAAATTAATTGGCTCAAATCCCCAGAATATTACAGATGCAGGATTGTGCAGCTAAGGTTACCAAACTCTCCTGCCATCCTTGAACTGCATCCAGGTGCTGCCTTGAGCTGAGCTCCTGTAGATCCTCAGCCATCAGTACCCACATTTATCCAGCAGGGGTTTCTAAATGGATTCCCAAAATCCCATTATTTGTGCAAAGTCCAGCTCTACATTGTGTATGTTTGCCACAAATTCCCTGAAACTGCCACGCCATAATTTTTTCTGTTTTTTCCTCTCTATCCCACTATGTGGTGATAATGCTTTATCACCACTACAAGTAAGAAAAGTCAGAAAATCACATCCTGGGATATCACCTTGGAATGGGATAAATAACTTTCTAGACCCAATGGACTTTATTGATCAGGGATAATAGCCCATAGTTTGAATATAGTTACCATAATTGTGGGTTCTGTGAAGCATCCTGACTGCTCCAGCTGCTGCTCAGCTATGGCAATGGGCCAAGGTGCACTTTGAACTACAATTATATTAAATATTAAATAATAAAATTTAACCAAGACTACCTACCACTACAAGTTTCTTAAAGGCAGTCACTGACAGAACTCTCTGCCTTACTCTCAAGGTCTCTAGCACAAAGACAAGCCAATAAATTCTGAGGCAATAATTGAAAACAGCCACCATAACAGCCAATTCAATTATATTTGCTCAAAGCATGAAAGATTCAATTCATTGGATCAGTGGGTGAATTCTTCCACGTACTTTTTGTGTTTTCAAGGGGCACATACAGAGCAATATTTGCTGGTAATATTTTAGCAACAAACCAGAGTGGGCAGATGAGAAATCAGAGCTCAACCTAACATTTCTTTTCCATGGTTCAACTCAGTAAAGGAAACCTTTAACATGTTCAGAGTTCCCTTCAGGAGGTGGACATATCCTCAGTGTGATGAGGGAGGGACGAGTCAGTTTAGAACACAGCAGGGTGATGAACTGTAAGTGAAGGTTGTTTAATCTAAAAGAGGGTAAAGTGAAGGAAATTACTATCATTGCTGTGAACACAAGAACACTTTTGCCCATAAAAGCAATTCTTGTAAATTTGCTCTCTGCACATTGAATTTGCGATCACAAAGTATAAGTCTCCAGGAAAATCCTGAAGTGATGTAGAGTAAGGCTTGATTTTAGAGTGCACAGATGAGATGCACTCCAAATTCTAAAAGAGAAGGTGGTAATCATCTCTGAATTATTCACAGTACATAACCTGTGAGTAGAACAATGCATCTTTGTAATTAAAAAAATACCACAATGAGCATGTACGCTGAAGAAATCTCTGTGAAATGTTCATTTTAAAAAACACTTTAATAATATGATGGTGGGGAGGCTGAAGCATGTGGCCCATGAGATGAAACTGAGAAAATTGGGTTCATTAAGCCTGAAGAAGGGGGAGATGTGGGGGGATCTGATAGTGTCTGTCAGAGGCACAAATCAGATCCCTCAGCAGGGTCTGGTGGGTGGATAGGAGGAACAGCAGAAACTGAAACAAAGGAGATGCAGACTGGATATCAGGAAATCTTTTTTCACTGTGTGACCAGTCATGAAGAGGCTCCAGTTGCCCAAAGAGCTTTTGCAATCTCCAGCCTTGGAGGTTTTCAATCCTGACTAAAAGAGGACCTGAGAAACTTGATGTGACCTCAGAGCTGACTTTGAGCAGGATATTGGATCAGACACCTCCTGAGGTCCTCTCCATCATTAATTATTCCATGATTCTTTGTCAATCCCAAAATTTTTGTTGCTGATGTTGTTTCTCCTCCAGACAGTTTGCCTACCAATTTTCCAGAACATGCTCCCAAATTTGAAAAATGATTGGCTAAGCTAATCTGAAAATAAAAAGCACACAGAGTGTGAGACATGACAGAGAAAAAACTTCCTCAGAGTCAAGAGGAATGATCAAAACCTTCACACCAAACCTAACAGAATATTAGTGTTCTTTAGTGATTAAAAATAAATCTAACATGACACTATTGATTTTTCTGTAGTGTTCCACAGCAACAAAAGATTTTTAAAATCATATACAACAGAAAGAGTGAAAAGCATAAAAAAGGATCAAACACCAAACTTCCTAAATAATAGCCTAAGTGATATTACTAAGTAATATCTTTTTTATTTTTGCAGTAAATTTTGGAAATGTGTGGGAAACATTTGCTGACATTTTCTGGAAAGAGATGATTTCGCATTTTAAATGTATCTAAGAAGCACATATGGGAGAAAGAAATTTTTCTCAGTTGAATGATGTGTTCAGAAGCCATGTCTGCCTTAAATTGATGCATCACACTATGAGATACAAGTTATTTATTACTAATTGCTTCTTTTCCAAAAGAATTCATCAAACTATGTATTTTTTTTTTTTAACTGTCACAGAACTTCCATTCACATTGGGATTAAAAATAGAGTTCTCAATGAAATAATGAAGAAAATTTGGTTTTCTTTAAAGTAATCCTTAATTCTGGTATATTTTCAGAGCTTTCATATGGCGATTGCAGTCATAATAGTTTCCACCTAGTATATGTCCAGCTTTTTAGTTTTTTGAGTTGTTTTCTGTTTTTTTTTTTTTTTTTTTTTTTTTTTTAATATCCTGTTTGAAAATATTTGCTATAATTTACAAAACACACTTGAAATCTCAGGTACAATTGAATGCACCAGGCAAGAAAGTGGTTCTATACTTAAGTAGAAGTCAGGCAGCTATTTTCAGTCTAATGCCATTAAACCTGTATGTTTTATGAGAAAGCACTGAATTCCTAACATTTGGTTAAATATTGCATTTTTAAAAAATAAAGTCTAACGATATTGTATATCCTTGGGAAGATTGATGGCATTTCCCCTCCTCAGTTTACATTTTCCTGCATAGACTTTGTTCTTGAAAACATGTTAGGTTTTTAATTTATTTGTTTTATCAGAGACAGTTTTGGATATCTTTGGCTCTAGAAGATATCTCAATATATCTGTCTTCAATTCAATTGCTACATTCATTCAAAATTGATAAAAATATGTCACTTTAAACAAAAAATGTTTCCAACCCCACCTGATTTTGTAGTGGGCTTAGCATCTTCTGTGTTAAGTGCAGAACAAAAAACAGCCCTGCCTTGAAAGAGGAAAATTATAAATTCTACAACCATCTCAAATACACCTGATACTTCACAGTAATTAACAGAAACTGACTCTTCATGGAAAAGATAATTACCCTATGAAAAAAACTATTTGAGGATTTCTGCCAAAAACAACAAAAGAAGAGAGAGAATACATTCCAAAAGAGTCCTTGCAATATCATCTCTTGGAAAATTTAAGACCAGGTGAACTCAAGTGAAAAAAGATACCTGTGTCCCTTTTATCCTGATTGTGTAGCCAGGATTGACTACACTCAGCTATTTCTCCCATGGAAAACCTAAAACATCCATAATGTGTTCAAGGTGCATCCTAAAGCAGTTTTTCAGTGCAGTTTTCATTTTTTTAGGAGCTGAGTCTATGGCATAAAATTGAGCATTACAAAAGTGGGCTCAGTTTCAAATTTAGCATTTTTTTTTCTGCTCAAGCTTTTAATCAGTGTGATACAGTTTCCTGTGTTCTTGATGGCTTTGGGTCAGGCATTTCTTTTTCTTTTTATCGACATTCTGAACTGGTTTAAGATTACTAAATGCAATATTCCTCTTGAATTCTCGTACTAAATTGATAAAAAGTCACATATGTGACAGGATTTTGCAAAAGTTAATTCATTAATCTAGGAAAAATATTAATTGATTAGGCAAATTGCTTATCAACAAATTAAAGTTCACCTTTTTTTGTTGGTTTGTTTGTTTTTCTTAGAGAACACCCTGGAGTAGGATTCAGCTGCTCTCTACAAATGCAGAGCAAGACTGAACAACTGTTGGGAACAGGCATCAAGCAGAAATAGTTTACATAGCTGACAGGGTGCTTAGAGTGTAATTAATCATGCTGAATTTTTTTTGAAGGGGGAAAAAAAGCAGAAATCATTATTTGAGATTGGCATAGAATTGTTAATAATGGTAAATGACAATATCTTGATTTTATGTCCCAACGAGGCTCATGCCTGCAAAAATTTTATGCATATTAAGCAGTATATAAAGAAAAAGTATTAAAAATCAAGTCTAGAAATTAACCAAAACTATTGTTTATAACATGGAAATCAGAGCACCCATTTCCAGGTTGCTTCCCACCTTTATTAACTATGGACAAGAAATCTCAGTGCACACATTTCCATTAAATATCTGCATCAGGAGCACTGTTCTAGGCACCTTCTTTAGGGAAAGGCAAAGCTAAGCATGGCCATATTACCACTTTTCCTCGGGGTCTAGGAACCAAATGTCTGATTTCCATGAATCTCTGGTGCTAACAGTATTAGGAACTGCTTGACTTGATGAGTTCTTCTCTGCTGAGGGATTTGTAGATCAACCACAATGACAAATTTATGAGTATTTTCGGTCTTAAGAGCTGCCATTCCAATACTTTTTCACACAAAACAATTCACCTTCATTTCTGTTGGTTGCATAGTCCTTGATGTGACAAAACTCTGCACTTTGTGTGCAATGTGAAGATGCATCATGGGCTTGTTAAGGGTTGCAAAGATCAATCTTCAGGTCAGACCCCAAACAGGAACTGTGATGGTCCTTCATTCTGCATTTTATTGATGTCTCTTAGGTTCTTGGTGTTTATTTAAATGGAAACTAGGCACTTATGAAAACATTTGAACAATTGGACTTCATCAGAAACATTCCTTAGCATCAGGAGCCAATTTAAAAGAGTGTTCAGTGCTTATACAGCAAACTGCTTCCCCGGGCTACTCAGAGTGAAGCCTGGAATTTCCTACATGCCAAACTCCAGTGGGAATTATTCCCAAAAATTTTCTGTTAAAAAGATTGAATTAATTCAAGGGACAATCTTGGCAATGCCAGGGAAGAGTTCACCAGGTGTGTTTGGGTTTGCAGCAATGGATTTGGGATCACAAATACCAGACAATGTCTGTAAAGCTGTTCTCAGATCTCCTGGGCAGTCCTGTCTGCCTTTTCTATCAAGACTGAAAACTCTAGAAGTGGCATGGATGGAACATCAATTCATCTATTCTATAAACATCTATTGAGTGATTATTGTACTTGGTCTCTGATCTCAGCTGATCTCAGTGTCTGTGAGATAAAGCAGCACATGAAACACAGAACAGTGAAACTTTCAGAACACACTGAACTTGGTGAATATTTAGTATATTTTCCATATTTTCCATTTGTGTGAGAGTTACATCCAGACACATCTTTGTTATTTTAATTTTACTTTTGCCTTAAGCCATTTGCTAAATTTTTACTTAAATGTAAGTATTTTTTTAGGTGACATAAAATGGCTTTAAAAAAAAAAAATCTGAAACAATTTAAGATTTAAACATGGCTTTTCATTTACATACACATATAATTCTTCTGTCTACACTCAATACTTAGGGGACTGACATTTTCAAATTCAGCATGTAGTGGCCTGGCTTCTTAACCTACCATAAAGTCTTCTTTCACATAAAAATGAGGAGTTAAATTCTGCTGTCAGATATGCTGATGGAAGCTGGTTGACATCAGTGGGACGGCACCAGAAGGAGCTGGCACTGCTTCTGTTCCCTGAATTCGACAGCCCCTAGGAGCATGCAGCTCTTTTCAAGATCAGGATGGTTTTCTCTGTCATATCCAATAATTCAGATGATTTGAACTTAACTGAACAGCATGTAGGGAATTTGCTGTGGATGCTTGGACGGCTGAAAAGAGCCCTCTGGCACAGAAGTTTCTTCTGTTGTACATTTTGTAGGCATTCTGTAGGTTGGAGGAGAATTGTTGTTGGTGTTTTTCTTTGCCAGCTACTCATGGACCCAAAGGTGTTTTTCTTTATTGGGTCAATAGGGTCAATGACTTTTTGCTGCCTTTGTATTCCTATTTCATGCCAATGAAAACTTCCAGTCAGGACAAAAAAAACTGGACAAAGAACTAAACAAATCTCAGTATTTTGGCACTGGAAAGCCCCTAGACAGTATTTTCCCCATTTTTATAATAGCAATACAAATAAAATTATTCACAGTGATGTTGTAAATACATTTGCAAAGGGTTGTGTGGCCTGATGGAATCTTTCCTCAGCTGTTTTCTTTCAATGTGTCTCCTGTTTGAGTTCATTTATGTCAGCCTCCAATAATTTTGCACAAATACTGTAACATTCCTGCCTTTTTGGTCTACTTAGGTAACTCAGTGACATGATAAGCAGAATCAACAAGTAATTCAGAAGTTGGAGAGCTGTGTTGGTGCAGAGCAGGGGGAAAACCTTTGAGAATTGGCAATACTGAAAATTTATCTTTTTGCAACTACTTTTTTTAATTCTAAGGCCTGCAATCCAATTTCCAGCCTGAATAAGGACGTACTGGGAGTTTCAGCACAGAGGCTGGGGACCAATTGCTCTGTGAATCTTTCATTACTCATCTTGTGATGGTTTGGAAGAGCCCTATTTGCCCACCAGACTCCTGCTGTGCTGGGAAACCTTTTCTTTTGAATAACAAACCGAAGCTGATGGGTAAACTGGGACGAGTGAACTACTAACCCAATTGCATGTGGGATAGCTGTTCCCAGAATTAACAGGAGATAGTCCACCAATCAAGCTTGCACATTTTAAGAGACTGCAATTCCCACTTTAAAAAGATGCCTTTTTGACTGAATCCTAGGAAGTTGCCTGCCTGAGCTTCAAGTTGATAATGCAAATGCCACTGAAAACCTGACAGCTTTGGCTTAATGTTGTTAATTTAATGTACAGATGTCTAAATGCATGTAAACTGAGAAACTCTTTGCCCCAAAGTATTTGGATGCTGAGTGCTTGCAAAAAATCTAAAAAAAAAAACAAACAAAAAAACAAAAGATGAAAATTTCGTGGAACACAGACTGCTGGAAATTGGAGTGTTTTGGGAAAGTGTCTCTGCACAATTCCTTTGTTCTCACTCTTGTCTTTCTTTGGGTGTCTGCTACAGGCAATTTTATGGAATTGGATGGAATGGACCAACACAATATCACAGAATCACAGAATTGTTTTAGCTGGGAAAGACCTCTAAGATCAAGTCCAGCCTTTGACCAAACACCACCCTGTCACTGAGCCATAGCACTGAGTGCCACATGCACTCATTTCGTGAGCACCTCAGTGGACTGAGGAGGAGAAAAACCCCCTGGGCAGCTCATTCCAATGCTTGACAACCCATTCCATGAAGAAATTCTTCCTGATGTCCAACCTGAACATCTCCTGATAGAAGAATATAGAATGTCTTATAGTCTCATCCAAAAATGAGTTCTGCATAGGAGCCACTGAGCAGCTCTCCAAGGTCTGAGAGCAGCACTGCTCCCTTCATGCAGCATTAACATTTGGTCAAACAAGTTCCCAAGAGGAAAGGGGAGGTCCTTGCACAATGTTCATCCACCTCTTTCTCATCACTGATGGTGTAATCTGGGCAAGGTTCAGGATTCAATCAATTCTGGGCACTTCAGTTATGCCATATTAAACCTATTTAGAAATTAGACAAGCAGAATAAGCTCGTGTGCACTCTGCTCTACTGCACTTCTCTGATCTTTTTATCTTAAATCTCCAGAATAGACTCTTTTCTTTCATTTTAAAGAAGCTGCCACCATATCTTTTACTGTTATGGATGACTTCTCTTTAAAAACAAATTGAGTCCAAGAGCTTGAGCTAGAAAATTGTATTTTGGCTGAATGGGAGAGTCTTGTTCTTTAGAGGCAGAACATTAAGACAGCAATGGCTTGGGGATGTATCTGTAAAAGACATATTGATTTTTAATAAATATAATGTACCAGTCACTTTGCAATAGCAAAGACACATGCAGCACAGTGCAGGCCTTCTGCTCTTTCTAAATGCATTCATATATATGTACTGACATATATATGTTTGTAAAACAATAAGAGTGCCTTGCACAAAGCAAAAATGCCATGAGAAATATGGATACACAGAGAAATATATACTTTAAAATATGCTTACACATGAAAGGTATTCCTGCCATTTCTCTCCCTGTCCTTTAGAAGTACTTTCAAACATTGTGGTTTTTACTTTCTGAGAGGGGGTTATTTGCAGGAGTGTTTCTGTATCAGAACTTTTAGAAGGTAGAATAACAAAAGTTGAATAAATCTCAATAACACTCTATAACTTTTTCTTTGCCATGGCTTTAACTTAGACAATCGAGGGTCACAGAATATACAAACAAGCTGCCTGTAAAGCAATCATCCCCCTAAACACCAAAAAACAGTTTATTTATTATTTCATTACCAAGCCTTTGTCCATGAATCTCTAAAGAGGGGTTCTGGGATCAAAACAACTTTTTATGGACTGTCCAGAGCACAGACTAGGGAAGCTTAGTCAGAATTTATCAACCTTCACAACCTAAGGAAAGTGAAAAGGAGAAGGGAGGAAAGAGGGTTTTTCTCCAAGTTTACTTCAGTATAGAATAATCCAAAGGAATATACTTTAATTACTTCCCAGAGCAAGCAATCATTGAGTCCCATATGATGTCACCTTGATTCAGCATAGCTGGTAATGACAATATGTCTGTGATAAATAAGGTAAAGGTGGCATATTACTCTCTAAGAGATTAGTATTCATTTTGCAAACTGCATTCTTAATGGAAAATACTGTGTCATTTAAGATTAAGTACCTTTTTGTTTGGTATCATAGCAGATGTTTCTGAAACCTATTAAAAGATTCATAGTGCTGTTTGTGTCTAATAGCAAAAAAAAAAAAAAAAAAAAAAAGAAAATCGATACCTAATCACTACAATTTACCCTTAGAAACTTTCATTAAAGTACCTTAAATCCACTTCCATTTTTCTCCAATTTTGGGGGTTTTTTGGAACTTCCCTCCAGAGACTATTTGGTTTATCAATGTCATTGGTAACAGGTTTCCTTAATTGCTCTTCCAATGGGAGAATATTTTTGCATGTATGTTCCTGTGTTAAAAGAGCTACTCATCCCATAACCCCTCTTTTGGGACATGTCCCTATTCCCACTGCTGAGCTACACTGGGGACATAAAAAGGGCAATGTCAATGGTTTTATATGTGAGGGACAATGTTAAAAATTTCAAGGAAGGTGAAATTGCCTGATCAGTCGTTTTTTCATTTAAGAGTGTGCACTGAGTATTCAGATCTCAAAGATATTGGGTATCCACGCATCTCTTCAGATGCCTGGATCTATTATTTTGACATTGCTGAGACCCTGAATATCCTGCCAAGCCCATGATAACCAGAATTCCCTCTGTCCTTCAGCCAAACCCTTCATGTTCATGATGGCACTCTGCTCTCTGGCTCTGGTACAAACTGGAGGTGTGGGGGCTCTGTCTTGAATTCCTGGGGCAAAATAATCTGAATTAAGTTCTGTTTTATGTATCCCCCTGCCCTGCACAGCCCATGGGTGAAGGCAGCCTCTTCACAGATCTTTTGTCAAAGCAAGTGAGCAGAAGGAATCATTGTACAATGATTTGTGCCTCACCTGTACATTGAGTTATTTGGCCACCAGTTCTCCTGCCCCTCATACTTGTTCCTACCAGATTTTTTGTAAGTACAATTCCTTATTCTTATACATCTAAATAAAAACATGCATTTGCCAGTCCCTTATCAATATTTTTACTGGTTTTTTTGGGTTTGTTTTTTTTTTTTTTTTTTTTTCCCATCCTCAGTGCCCCATAAATCTTCTTGAGGCTTATGGTATGTTCTTTTTTGCAAGTTAAGAGTGACTAAATGTTGGCTGAGGGTTCTAGGGCTGTGATTTGGAAGAATGATTCACTGAAAAACAAGTTTCTGGTCTGATGACTCTAAAAGCGTGAAGCTCTCAGAAGGAAGAAAAGCTTGAATTGTTTGATGTCAAAACACAGGTAAGTGGCTTGGGAAATTCAGAAGAATAAAAAGCATTGAAATCCCACATTCTGCTTTTTCTAAATTATTGGAGATTTTTTTTTTTTTAGGCTGCCATCAATTGAAAGAAATTGTACCGAAATTATTTCCAACCCGACTTAGTATAAAAAAAAAAAAAATGGAAAAAAAAGAAGAATTAGCCATAGAAAGGGCCTCTATATGAAACAAGAAAACAACACAAAAAACTGCAAGAACACGAAGCTATTTAATCTTCCAATGCGTTAAATTTCCATTAAATCCTTGAACTCTGAATTAAAAGATTTAGCACATATGAGCCAAAGTATGTAGGACACTTTGGGCATAAAAGGATCAAATAACAAGGAGTAGCAGGAAAAGACAAATCCTGAAACAGCAAATCATACTTTGACTATATTCTTCTGAACTCCATTCACAAATAACTTAAGACTCATTTAAAGCCTCATTAAAGCTTAGTCCAACTCTCAGAGCTTTTCAGAGCTTTTCTGAACCATGTCCCACAGCCTGAAGATCTAACAGGAGCAGGGATGTAATGTATTTTCCATCTGGAAAAAAAAAAGGATTTACTTTATTTTGGCTAAAGATTCTTGTTAAAATACCACTCATTTAAAACCTGCTTTTTAGACCAAACAATGTACGTCTGTGTGTTTTTTAGTAGATTTTAAAGATTAAGAAAAAAAAAAAAAAAAAAAGCTCCACTTGGGAAAAGAGGTAAAGAAAAAAAGGAAAAATATTTATTTGTAATGCCACTTATTAGAGGAATTTCAAGCTTTTTACCCAAACCTCAACTGAAGACTCTGCCAGACTTTTGAACTTTGAAACGCCAGATGAGAAAATGACAAACCCTCCAGACTTTGGGGCTGTGGAATTCCTTTCCAAACCATTTCCCACCGGCTGTCTCTCACCTGAACGTGTCCCACGCTGCTGCTGCTCAAATTGGTGCCAAATGACCTGCAATTACCGTGTGTTTAACCTGCACTCTGCCAACACCTCTCAGGTTTTCAGGTTTAGCAAATCCTTTACCTTCGAGGAAGATTTTAATTTCTCAGGAATGCAGATGAACAAAATTCACACCCATTTATCCCAGGCATGGACACTGTTCCTGTTCCACTCACTCTGAGCTGCACTGCAGTGGAAATGTTGAAAAAGCATCCAAATGGTTTCTCCTGAGAGGAGACTGAGAGCATCTCCTCCCCTTTGGGGACATTGGGGCATCAACTGTGTGCTCAAAATTCTCATCCAAAGCACAAGATAAAATCTGGATGCATTTTGAGTCTTTCATAAACCTGCATAAACCAGCCAGGAGGAAAATGTAGAAGACAGCAAAGACTTGCTGCCCAGTTGAATGAACTAAACAAGGGCATTCCCCATGGAATACATTGACATTTTTCTATTTTGGAACAACTTGTCACAGAATTTTTTACTTTTCTGACGTTTCCCCTTTGCAAAATAGTTATATGGCTTTGTCACAGTGCAAATATAGAAATTCTTCATGATGAACTGACATTAAAGATGCAGTTTGAGTTGCTTCAGTGCCAGGGTCTTCCAGGAATAGCAGATCTGCAGACCTGTGGGTTCTCACATTTTGCAAAGTTTCCTCAGAAGGTTCATCTTTTCATCCTGCAGTGGAATGTATCTAATTATCCTTCTTAAATTATTGTTTGCTCTTTGGTTTTACCCTGTTCTCATTTGTGTTCAAAGGAATGAGTAATACTTAAAAAAAAAAAAAAAAATTAAACAGCCACGATTTGCCAGCTTTAAATCTAAATCTATCTAGGATAAATACATGAATTTCAAGAAAAACTGAAACATGACCTTTCGTGTTGCTGGGGGTTTTCTTAAGGATTAAGGCAATAAAAGTCATCAAAGTGTGGTGAGGAAAACCTTCACATTCATTTGCCCAGGGGAGGATAAACACACATACACGGCATTGCTCTGATATCTGGGATGACTCCTTCACAGAGAAATATTAAAGGATGAAAAACAAATGTTATTTCAACTGTCAGATTGATCTTCTCAATAGCTGCAATTAATCACAGTTACTGCTATAAAGTCACTGAGAGCTCTCTCTTAAGGAGGTTATATGGTAATGAAACAAAGTTATTCTCTCTCATGTTCCCTTCAGAAACCATCAGCAAATATAAATGTATATGAGCTGTCTTCCAGATGAGCTTTTCAGGGCTTAATAAGCCATTTAAAACTATTCAGTGCTGGCAAAGCAAAATCAAAAATGACCTTTGAACCCTGCAAGGACGTTTTCTCTTTGAGCAATTTAGTCTTTACATAGGGATGGCTCAGAGCCACATGTACAGAATAACATTTCACCACCGAATGTCATCTGGGATGAGAGGAGAATGGAAGAATTTATTTCTGATCTGAGTCTCTACTGTTTGTATTGATTGCTGCAAGAGATGCAACATGATACCATAAAAACTGTAGGCAGAGGGCAGTATGACACACCCATAAAGGAAATTTTTATGAGGTGAGTGCTGGTAGAAAAGCACTGTCATGGCAAAGTTTTTAGTTCTTGGGTGTGGCAAAGCAATTCCAAGTGATCACTCTTACAGTCCTAAAACATGAAGTGTTTCAACTTTTACCTGGTCTGAATTTCAGCTCAGAACGTTTTTTCTGTGTCTTGCAATATGAGCAGTTATTAGAATCACTAGAGCTAGTAATTTCTGAGATTGAGTAACAATGCCCAAATTCAGCACATATTAAGGTTATTGCCCAGCACAGATTAAGGAATTACCCAAAATCCTCATCTGTCAACCTAAATTCATTTGTATCTGATGCTCACTGTCAGAATGACCCCAAGAAATCTTTAGGAGTGGAGATGAAGGCAATCTTCATCCTGCTTCACGTTAGGAAAACAAAGGGGTTATATGGATTCAAGAAATGCTGAAGTTCTTTTTGCTCTTCTCTTTCTGTCTCTGGTGGATAGCTGAGTGCTGTCTGACTGAAATAACAAATTACAACACTATTTCTTCAGGCATTGTCACATGTGCATTCCTGGATCCTTATTTGTATGGAAACACACAGTCCTGAGGTTCTAAAATGCTCCCTTTTTCCTCCCCAAGAACTATTAAAATTGGCAAATATAGTTTTTACCTTAATTTATCTCCCATTTATAGGGAGTTAACTGCTGGGAAAAAGAGCAACTGTACCATTAAACAACAGACTGGACACAGCACCAAAAACCACCTTTCTCAACCCTGTAAGTGCTGCACAGCCATGGCTGATTGCTGCAATCACAAGGGAAGAGTTTTCCAAGTTATCAGTTTCTCCTGGAGATTACAATCTATGTTTCTGAAGTTTTACAGGGTAGACTTAGGGGAATATTCTTTTTTTTTTTTTCTTAGAGCAAATATGTATTAATCAGTGAGCAACAGTGCATCATCTTTTAATCATTTAATGTTTGCTTTCAAAAGGAATTCACCAGATCTTGGGTTGTTTTTTTTTTTTTTCTTTGAAACTTCTTCCCATCTAACTACACATTCATAAAAACCATAGGTTGCCTCTTGCTGACAGTGTAATGCTACCTTTTCTTTTGAAAAGACAAAGGTCAGATCTACATGTTTGTTACATTCAGGCAGAATTTCTCTGCTTTGTTCTGCTCTCTAAATCCCTGCTGTCAAGAGAAGAGGACAGGTTTCACTTTTTGTGTTTGTGTGTGCTGAAAACCACTACTTTATATATATCTGGCATGACTTGCTGTGAAAGGAGACAAGGGACAGAACTGTTTTTCTCCACAGAACTGACAAGGCCAGCATTTCATAGGTTTACAAGTACAAAAGTTTTTTCTAAAAAAACCCAGCAACCTGTAAAAATACTATATACTAGAAGGAGTGAAGGAAACAATATTGCAAAGCTGGAAGTACCCCAAAATTGTAGTAAACAATGTTTTTGACAGACTACAAAAAGTGCCATTGGCAGGTTACAGAATGATTTGTGTCGTAAAAAGTAAAGTTGATCAATGGCAGGTGGAAAATCTGTGGGCAATAGAAAGAATTTAATTTTTTTTAAAACAAAATTAGTCTCTAGTCTTTGACCCAGCCATGCAAGTTTTAAAGATTGTGATTCAAAGGTTTGATTCTCTGGGTAATTATTTACTTTTGGACAAAGTGTAATATTCTGCTCCAGTAGCACTTTGCATTTACTTTTCCCTGAAGTGAACACAAATTGAAAACCCCTGTATTTGATGTTTGCAAGCTGTTGATTATATATTGGAGATAGAAAGGAAAAAAACAGTTTTCCAAACAATGAAGCTCAGAGCACATCTAGTCATGTAAAGAACAAAAAGCACATAAAATTTGTAAGAGTAGCAATTTTTGCTTATGTTCCTTATGCAATTTGCTAAGAAAACATTTTCAGACTGATAATATGAATAGATGAGGGGACAAGCCTATCATCCCATGTTTAATTGTCCATGGTATAATGCAATAAATCTGTATTCCAAGGAAAGCTTTGGAATGGATATATTTCAGATTTCTGAAATTGTTATTGATTCAAGGATTTTTCTGAATTGTACAAATGCAAAGAACAGTTCCCACTGGAAAGGGCCTGGGTGTAAAATTATAATCTGCAGAATGCCATCAAAAACTGATTTGAGTCCACCCTCCCTTAATTGAAAAGATGTGTCACATTTACAGTCAGACTATTTATTATGCAGACAGACACACTGCTTCTCTTTTTCAGCTGGGTGAAGGGGACCTTCCCTTCCTGTAGACATTTGGTGACAAATGCTGCAGTGATGTCATTTTTTATATATCAGTGTCACTGCAGTTTGTGTGCATTTAGCTTCACACAGAAATGTTAGAGCAGGATTTAGCCTTTAAATTATTTTTTTTTAAATAAATCAATTGGGATGGGTATTTTCTTAGACCAAGCACCAGCCTGGACTGTCTTAGCTTCCTGTTGAGCTCCTCTCCCAACCACAAATCT
The DNA here is from genome assembly GCA_009741485.1 of Malurus cyaneus samueli. Taxonomy (NCBI): domain Eukaryota; kingdom Metazoa; phylum Chordata; class Aves; order Passeriformes; family Maluridae; genus Malurus; species Malurus cyaneus. The sequence goes on along the minus strand of CM019217.1, from coordinate 4,950,309 downwards.
GTTTGTGGCAAGGAATACATGGTAATTATATAAGGTGTATGACTTACAGTCATAGATCCAACCCTTAAATCCAAACTTTTCCACATCTTTGTGAAGTTCTTACAAGGTCTATCCATTCTCTTTCTCCTGCTCCTCTCCCTCTGTGCATTTTTTCCTCTTGTTTTAAGGAACTCTCCTTACTCCTGATAATGCATTTTGCCCCTGCCCACTCTGTGTCAGATCAATCCCATCAACCCAGCTCACAGTCAATAACATTTCATCACTGCTGACCCAAACTACATCACAAATGGTTATTTTGTGATGCTTCAGGACTTATTACTGACATTCTGAAATATGCAGCCTTGTTGAAACTGCTGTGTGCATGGCTGTGAAGGTAATTTCTTTTTCACTGCAGTTATATATGCCACAATTCCTGTAAAGAAAAGGTTACCTCTGGAACTGGACAGAAATTATCTTAAAATGATGTGCACTGAAGAAGGAAATTTTCCATTTAGAAAGTTGACAACAGCTAAAACATTTGAGAAAATGTCAGTGTAATCACACCATAAAATAACCCCCAACTGTTTCAGTGAGTTGTGTCTGTGGTGGGTGAATGCTTTCTGCCAAATTGATCAAAGTACTCTGGTTTGACTTCATATCACAGTTTATGTTACAAGCTGATCTCTGAGTTCTTCATTTCACAAGATATTTGCCATCTCCCTCATTTCTAGTTTCACAAGCAAAGAACTGTATAATCTTCCCATAGAAATGAATTTTCAAGCTTCAAAACTTGAAACTATGTGGAATGATAGAAAAAAAACTATCCCAAACAACATTAATTTCTCCCAAAAGGAAATGATGTAGAGTTCATCTTGTTTAGTCCCACTGCAGATATGATTACCACAGCATTTTTTTTTTGGTCTCCCCACATTGATATGGTCTTCTCAACTGATCAAGGATTCCATGTCCTATAACAAGAATTTTTTTTTAGTAAATCTTTCAGTTGAATCTTTATTTATACCTTTTCTCAGCCAGAACACTTTCTACTACCTTCCAGTGATCCTTCTCTTCTGTATCTTTGACATTTCTCTATTTTTAAGGGGCACATCTGTTATTTTAAGGATTCTGGTAAATTATTTTGTTCTGAACATGGGAACAAGTGCTCTGACAAAAACACACAGTGTTTTAAGATGAAAATAAAAAATTGCTAGGTTTCTTTTGTAATATGATGAGGAGGAAAGGCAAAACCAAGAGTGTATATGAAGCAAACAAGTGTATATGAAGTAAGGAGCTCATTTTTAACAAAGGAGAGGGCATCTTTTCCTTAAAGAGGGAGTTTAAAAGTTTCTAAGTACACTGCAAACAACTGCCTGCTGCCTGAGAGCAGAGTGGGTGTATATGAAATGTTTTATTTGCCACATTGCTGTGCCAGTGAGGACCAGGAGCGCTGGCTCTGGGTGGGTTTTGCAGAGCAACTCCCAGCTCATGGTCATTCATGGGAATGCAAAATCAGAGCAATCTCCATTTTCTGAGCTTTTGCTTTCCAAACCAGCTACTGTTTGTGTTTCAAAGATGAGCATGCTTTGCTGGAATTTTCATTTCCTCGCCAAGTCGTTTTAGATAAATGCTGAATTTGATGTAAATCACAACGCTTTGCCAAACACTGAAAAAGTTATCACTTGTAGTACTGGAAAATAAATCATGGAAAGTTTTTTACTTTCTGTGATCTGTGGAGGTGAGGGTTTTCTCTGATGTGGTGAAAGACTATTTGGAACAGATCTTATTCCAGAGAAATAATTCAATATCTTGTGCATGAGTTGGATTTCCTACACAGGACTGGCAGATATTCCACTCTATGTAGAACTTATCACCAAGGAAACCAAGATGTTTCTGACAAGCCAACAAAGTCAGAAAAGAGTCAGGAAATCAGGAACAAATTCTTGACTTGGATAGTTTAATCTTCTCTAAGTCTCATTTTTCTTGAAGCAGTCTCTCGTCAGTAATGTAGTGGGAATAATAACAATAGTGTATTCTTCTCTTAGAATATATATTGTTATATAGTAGGACAGAAAATATATGTGTTTATGTTACTGCAGGGTTTCAGCTTTTGTTTTCATTCTTGAAATCTTCCTTTATTTTCTCACTGGGAAAGTATTTACATTATTTTTCAATTGTTCATATTGTGCTCTTGAAAACAACGCCTTTTCTATTTTTCCAATGCTTTTTGTTACAAAACCAAACCTGTCATATTAGAAAAAAAATAAATGAAAAAGCTTATGCTCAAAATATTTTCATCAATGTTATGAGAAAAAAGAAAGATGAGGAAAGGAAGAAATCTTCAATTTTTCATCATTTAAAAATGCAATAAAAGAAAAACATGGGCTATAAACAATTATCGGGTTCTGTAACTTAAAGTGGTGCATTTCCAAATTTCCTTATATATGTTCTCTCATCTTTTCACAAAATTCAGAGCTCATGTATTCTTAAGCATTCAGAAGGCAAATTCTGACCCATGCTGAACTTCTTCAGCTTCCTCAGTGAGTCCTGGATTTACCAAGTTGGTTGAAAATATATATTTAAGTAGAATGAGACAGTTTAGCAGTGAAATGAGGTTTTGAGTTTTGTTTTGTTTAAATTTTGGCATATATTCATCCATGAAATTGAATATTATTAAATTGTTCACAGATATGAGTTTAGAGAAAACACTGAAATGCTACACGCTATCATGACAAGCAAAAGTCTCAGAGGATGGGATTCCTTCCTTCCTTCCTTCCTTCCTTCCTTCCTTCCTTCCTTCCTTCCTTTCTTTCTTTCTTTCCTTTCTTTCTTTCTTTCTCTTTCTTTTTCGTCTCTCTAAGTATGTGTTAATGGATCACAGGAAAAAATACGGGAGGAAAACCCACAAAAGCCGGCACTCTGTTAACTTTTACATTCTAGTGAATCCTTCTCCCGAGACATCTAAGGAGAATATTTGTGATTTTATCCTGTTAATATTCAACACATTACAGTGTCATAAAAATTTGTGACTATTTCTAATGCCTCAATTGCACTATCAACACTTCCCTGGTAACCAAAGCAGATAAATATGTTTTGGGTTATGTACCTCCAATTACTGTGATATTTATGGAGACGGTGCATAGAGAAATTTGAACAGTCCTTCTAGCACTTTATTTTCATAATTTAGAATTATCTTAGATTTTATCTTATTGTTACAAGTTTTTTATTATTAAAAATTATTACTGTGTCATTCTTGTAGGAATTGCAAGTGTGTAGGCAAAGAATACAAGGAATATGTAGAGGGTAAGGAAAATATTTTAAAGGATATATAAAATAAATAAAAGAGTATATAAAAAAGTCAAAAAGTCATCAGGCATCATTTTCATACCTGATTCTAAGTTTTCCATAATATATTAATCCTGTTGCTATACCTTACAATAACCAAGTACTTAAATTTCAGTATAAATGTGGCAAAGCCAAAGTGAGCACACACATATGCTCTTTCCAATAAAATTATTGATTGATGTTTTCATGTGCAGAAGCTTCGGTGACAGCTTCTGTCAGAGAAAAAAACATGCTCACACCAGCACAAAACAGGTTTGTTAATGATTTTTTACTCTTATGTCTGTGTGCTATCAAGAGGTAACAAAATATGTTTGTGGTTAAAATATCTAATCAAAGAACAAATGTTGCCACATGATTTTCAGGGACTGTGTTTGACATTGGATTAATGCTGAACAACTGAACCACCTTTACTCAATCCTTCCTTTGAAGAGCTGATCATCATTTCAAAGCCTACACCCTGTTAATTCAAAAGGGCAGTTGATGAGCATGTTTTGAATAAGCATTATAAATTGTTCACAAGGGACTAATTCCACAGGAAAGCAGTGATCAATCAGACATCAACTCCCCTACATCACATTTTTCCCATAGATGATGACAACAATCCCACTAGAGATTGCTAATGCAGTCAGTGAATATGAACCACTCCATTCCAGGTATTGATAAAGTTATTTAGAACAGATTCTTCAGCCATTAGGTTACACGGGGGAAATTAAAACTATTCAATATTCCTCATCTTCATACTTTTACCAGTGATAGTGAAAATGTGCCTGAATGCAATACAATCATCAGGGGAAATTCAATGGAAGAGGCAGATTTGACTTCTTTAGTATTTTCTGCTCCAATACATAGACCTGCTCCAAAAACACAGATATTCCAGCAGGGAATTTGGTCCTAGGTCACCAAGGACCTGAAGTCACCACATCAATCCCATTAATCCTATTGAGAAAACCTTCAAATTTAGAGTCCCATTAAAAGAACAGGAATTAACACATTATTGTAGATACAGAGAAAATGCCTCATCCCTGAGGTGTTCCAGGCCAGGTTGAACAGATTTGGAGCAGCCTGGTCTGGTGGGAGGTGTCCCTGCCCATGGCAAGGGGGTGCAACAAAATGATCTTCAGGTCCCTTCCAACCCTAAACCATCCTGTGGTTCTGTGGATTGCTGTTCTTAGGAATGATATAGCATAAACAGTTTTTCTTTTCAGGTTAACAAATCCCTTTAATGGCCTTGTGTATTAAGCAGACCAGGCAGAAGGTTTTACAATCCTTTATGTGTCTGGTTCTTTTAGGAAAAAAAAAAATAAACATTTAAGCAGAAATACTTTTGGTAATGTAAAATTTAAAGGCACAGTGTGCAATCGGCTCAAAAATGAAGATATTAAATACAATGTGTGAACATAACACTTGGTTTTGTGAACAGCAATCACAAAGCCAAGATTTAACTTCACCATCTCTGTAGAGAAACCCAATCAGTTTTAAGAGAGGATGTAATGACTCTTCCTAGCTCCAGAGACACAGGGAACAACTCTGTCCCCTGGGACCAAAATCCCTGCTGAAATCACAATAAAAGTATCAGTGACCACAAAGTCGTCGTTTTTTTTTTTACCTTGAGTTGCTTTGAAGATCCATTTTGGATGAGAAAAAAAAATGGCAACATATGTAAATGTTTGCGTAAATGACACAAAATGACGCTGCTTAATCTTGTCTGAGAGGGACTGAGCGTTCTTCAGACAGCAGTGACTGCTATGATTTGCTTCAAACATCTGCCCAAAATCCAGCAGCCTTTCAGGATGGGATGAGATGAATAATGCCTCCCTTCTGCATGTGCTAGGCAGGAGCTGAGTTGTTTAATTAACTCAGACAGACACACTCTGTGCTTTGGGCTGAGATGATGTGGCTGCTCAAAACACTTGTTTATTTTTAGTCTGCTGCTTTGTTCTACTGCTTATTGTTTAAAGAAACTATGTAAATCAAAATTTATTTTTCCACTTCATTTATAAAAAGCTCTTTTTACCTGGTCCTTTTACTTCCTCCCAAGACCTTCCCAGGGGATGGTACAGACTATAGACAGTACAAAACTTTTAAGAAAAGAATTGGCTTCATCTAAAAGCAACTTTTTCAGGAGCAAATTTAACAGTCATGAAGCTGCATCTCAGAGAGCTGTAGTTTGAGAACAATAATTCCAATCAGTCTATAATTATATGCTACCAAGATATAGAATTCTTATGAAGGCATCTTGCAAAATTTTCTGGGTGTTAATGCTTGGGAGTAACCTTTCTAACATATTGACTGCATAATAAAGAAGAAAAAGAAAAGAAAAAATAACCCTAACACCAATGAAAACATGAAAAAAAAACTATTAAAAATAGACATTAATTCATTTAAAGCAGAATTAATTCTGTACATTTGTGCAGAGTGAAATGCTTATACCCAAATACTCATTTTGGTGAAGTAGCATTAATTACTAGGTTAAATTTGAGTAATTTTATAGAAAAAAAAATAACTCTCCTGGCTTTCTCAAATTCAAAATGTATATTCAAATAGAAAATGTTTTTAAACAAAGCTTCTCTGCATAATTGTTTTAATTCAGGAAAATTAACTTTGAAGCAAAAATGCTCCTTTTTAGACATCTAAAAGTTTTTTCCAAAGGAAAAGGGAAATCCATTTTAACAGAGCATAGTTGGAAGCATAGATGCAATGGCAAGACAATTTCTCTTGCATGTATCCATTTCCTTTAACATTCTGCATGAAATAGGGAAAAGCAGAAAAGGGAAACTGCAAAACAAAATAGTGCCTTATAAAATCAATGTGCTACCTCATCTGCTCATACATCACCTTTTTAGTCAGAAAAAGGTCTTTGCAGTCCATCCTTCTCCCCACATCCCAGAATACCAGCTTATTTAAGACCACATTCATCCTCCTCTCCTGAGTACTTTTAACATGAAGAAAAACAGCATTTTTTTTTTGGTGAATTTTATTCTGCTTTTTCTCCTTTGCATTTTTTGAGTCCCTGTTGACTTAAAGCTGTCTGAGGATTTCTCAGAGGTGTGTGTAAAAATTGGTTTTGACCCCTCTGCAGCAGTCAGGCAGGTTTTGGCACAGAGGGAAGTTTCTTTCAGGGGTGAATCCCTGCAGCCCCCCAGTGCAGCCCCGTTGTGCTCCCTCTCATCTGCTGCCAGCTCAGCTCTCATCAGCCCTGGCATGGATAAATGGGCAACAGGGATGTATTTTTTTATCCTTCCTTACCCCAAGCAATCCCTCTGCAGATGCCAGCTTTGCCCATGCCTACAGGTAATTTTGATTCTCGTAAATTCTCCCTTTATTTGTGTCCAGAGTTAAGGCACAAAGTCAAAGAGGATCACTCCAGGCTTTGTGTGAAATCTGTGTGTTGCACTGGACCCTACAGCCCTGCACTGCTGGAATTCAGGGTTATCCAAGGCCATGGGAGATCCCCCTCACTGCAGGGAATAAAGGAACAACATTTTCCCATCCTCACAAATTTTCCCTCCTTCCTCCTCTCCCATGTGATCTCCCAGGAAAAAAAAAATCTATTTAGTGTCAGCTACACTTCTGGTGTTCATCACTGTTTTTGCAAAGCAGCTCTGCTGGGATTGAGTGCTGCTTGATCTAATGGTTGATTTGGGATTTGGAAATTGTTGCTGGATGTGTCTGGCTCACCTATCAGGCAGTGCTGCTATTCCATGTGGATCATTTCAGGATGGGATAACACTCTTTTATCTCTCCACCCAACACTTTCTCCTGGAGTTTCAGAATCATCCTCTTTTTCATTTTGTTCATTTCTATTTAATGCATCTGAAACAGAGCCTTTCATTCTCTAATTACATCCACTGTTAGCAGAGCTGTCCTTTGTTCTCCATGCTTGGGAAGACAAATTGCCATTTCCAGAACAGTCAGGGATCACCTTCCATGGATCCCAAACCCTTCATCATCAAACTCAACATTCATGTGATCATCCCCAGTGGAAGGAGGCTGCAGCAGAGGGGCCAAGGCATTGCAGAGCAGCAGAGCAGACCTGCTGCACACAGATCTGAACTCTGAATGGGAAAAAAAAAAAAACCTGCTCAGTTAGCCTAATTTATCCTAATTTCCCATTCCACGTGTGTCCTTTAACCTTCTACAGATGCTGTAATTTCTCTGTGTGTGCATAACCCTTACAAGGCCTAAAGAGTTCCTATTTTCTGTACAAATCAGAGTTGTGAGTTCTTCCTTCCTCGTTTGCTTCACCAGAAATCTCCATTTATTTTGTGAAATGCATTCAGAAATTTTTGCCAGACCTTGGCTTTATTGTGACTGTTCCCTTTCCCTTGCTGCCCCTTGTGCAGCACAAAAATCAGATTTGAAACCAGAGCTATTGATGTGAAAATAAGATTTCAGTCAGTTTAGCCATTTTAAAATTGATTATTTTCTCCTTTTGCAAATGATGTGTCTGATTCCCTCACTTCCTCGCTGAACCATTGTTCACGAGGGTATTTATTTTTGTCCATTTTTTATGTTTTTAACAGTTCTGGATGTGGAGGAGAAATGCCTGTTTTACAGCATGACACTGTTTAGCTGAAAATTCTTTAGGAAAAATTAAAGTTACAATAGCACCTAATTTACTACACTGATACCACAGGAGGAGAGTTTGGCTGTAAATATCCATCCTCCATTGCCAGAAGAAATCCAGTTACTCCATGTCTCCACACACCAGAATATTTTCTACAACTACTATATTTACTTTATGCTAATAAATGCTGTTGCCAGGGAAACAGCCCCTTTTCCCACTAATCAAGCTACGTTTTAAAAGCAGAGATTTATAATTGCAGAGATTAGAGTGGTTAAAAACTTGTCCTTGTGGATAGGAGACCCTTTATTCTTCAGGCCAGCTGCTTGATCTGACACTTAGGTGGGGTACCTGGCCTGCTAAAGAATTCCTCAGGACTTGCCTTTTTGCCAAAGGAATATTTAATCCATCTTTTTCCAGTGGAAAAGTTTTAATTTATCTCTTGCTAAAATATCTAGCTTGATGAAATTGGGCATTGCCATGCAGGCAGCAGCTCTTTCAAGTGTTGGGTGATGTGACTGAAGGCTCTCACATCTTAAAGGCATGGGACACACACTCTAATTTTTCTGGATTCTTTCCCAGATAGAAAGAAACCCCAAAAGCTGTAGGAATCTTCTCTGAGAATAAAAAAAAATCTGAGAATGATGAAAAAGAAGAAGGCAGCTTCTTAATTGCTGAGGTGGCCAAGCTCGTCTCTTTTATTTGCATTTTCCTCATGACTAGCTCATAGAATCCATTGCTTAACTAACTTAATAAAAATAACAATAACAATAATAATAATAATAATTATTAATATTATAATAAAAATAGCATTATCCAAGGGTTCCTTGCCTGGGATAACTGACTGTTTTCCCAAAGGGGTTCCTCAAGGCTGGGAATTCAGCAGAAAGCTGGACAACCAATGTGATGTTCAGTAGGGAGCAAAATGAACATTTGTGACTATCCAGCTCTAATTGGAGCTGACAATGTTTATTTTCTGGAAAGAAACCTCGGATGACAAGGGTGGTTCCATTTGTACCTCACTGAAGCCAGATTTCCTCCCAAGACAGTGTTTGCCCTGTGTGTTAAAATACAATAATTGCTTCTTCCATTTGTTCTCTTTGTGGACAGATCAGCTGTCGGGATTAAGGGAATAGTTTAGACATGAAATGTTAAAGTTCTTCATCTTAGTCTCTGTTTTTTTTATAGCCATTTTGCATTTGTTTTATAGCCAGTTCTTATGAATATTCATGGTGAGTAAGAATACTCACATCACTGCTAGTAGAGGCACACAGAACCATTCCTAAGAGGAGATTAATCCTTATTGACTTTCATCTGTGTTTTCAGTCCTTAAATTAGGCAAAAATTAAATAAATTAATTTTTCTAAATGGCATGGAAAGAAAAGAATGCATAATTGGATTAGTTCTCAGTTTTAGAAAATTCTGATAAATCCATAGACTTTTCTCCCTGTTTTTCAAAGGTCTATAGACTTCCTTCTTGTTCAAGGTGAACTGAAGGAAATTAAAATTTTAAGTTCTATTGATTTAGACACATGTGCACCAAGTATGAGACTTTTGGGTGCGGAAGGATGCATTTGCTAAGGGTTTGGTGAATGTTTGTCAGGTTCTGAGTAGATCCCATGAATTCAGAGATATATTCTGCTAAATTTTAATGAGCCAGGTCCAGAGCAGAGTGACCAACATCACATCCACCTGCCCTCAAACCTGCTGATCTGCTAAATTTTAATGATTTTTAAAATGGGAAAATGAGATAATTCTGACTGCTTGGAGTGAGTGTGACAGCCAAAAAGTCCAGGAACTTCATTTACACAGAGAAAGTCAGCTACTGCTACAGTGGCAGAAACAGAGAGCCTGGATCTGACTCAGAAGTCACTGAAATAATAATTTTGTGCAGAATAGAGAGGATGATTTCCCATCTGGGGACAGCCATATGTGAAACCCTGTGCCATTCCAGCTCTTGTGCAGCTTTCTCTGGGTTTTGAGGGTTCTGCTGCAGCAAAGCTGCCCTGGTAAACCTGAGCTGCTGTGCCTGAGCCCAAATTTAACCCTGTGCTCCCTCCTCTTGTTCCTAACACAGACAATAAACCCTTCCCTTCACAGAATTCAGCAGCTTTTAGCAGGCAATGGGATAATGAAAAGCAAATCCTTTCTGTGGCACCACAGCAGGGCTATCCAGGACACAGAACAGACTAAACACTAATTTTTAATGGATTTTTCTGTGTGTTCAGGCCTCTCAGGAGCCGTGTGAGTGATTCCACTTGTGCAAAGTACAATGAAAGTATCGCTGTGCTGTCGGTGTTACCAAGAATTACGCAGCAAAATTTGGGCTCAAGCCTGGGCAGCAATTCAGGAGAGTTTAAATCAGGGCAGAGCTCGCAGCCAGGTCCAGAGCAGAGTGACCAACATCACATCCACCTGCCCTCAAACCTGCTGATCTGGTGATAGTACATGCTTAAAATATTCTAGAACTTTGCAATGTGCTGCCATATTAATATAGTTTCTGTTAACAAAATAATATTTCAATTAACACTATCAACAGATAAAATGCATATGAATTCTGAAGCTTAAAAGCACAGAGTGATATAAGCTTATTAAAAAAAAAAAAGTATTTTAGATTTCTTCTCTTTTTAAGCAGTCACACTTTTATGTGCATATATAAAATTTCAGTTCCTTCAAAAGCCTCATGACACACCAAAGTGTTTTTTCTGGTGCTCTGGTAACACTGTCAGGTTAACACAGGAGCCATGTACTGTGGAAATTAGAACATTTTTACACTGTGTTAGAAACTTAAGTGGCTCCCTGCTGTTGACAGAGGCAAAATCCCTCTATTCAGTATTCAGATTTTTTCATAAGGTATCTCCAGGTTATTTAGTGTTTCTCCTCAGTTCATTTCCTTCACTTACTTGTGCAGCAGGAGATTTGCCTCTCATTTTCCTGGAAAGAGAAAATAAGATTAAATAAATATTTACAATGAATATTTGGGGGCATTTCATATTTTTCTTGCCCATTAAATATTTGTACCTTCAGTTTTATCCTGAAATGCAGATTTCCAGTTTCCTAAGAAGTGTCTTCATGTTAGTTGTAATTTACTTAGCATCTAATATATATTATGTAGGTCATAGCATGTTATTTTTCATTACATCCCTGTAACTGAGTTCATTTCTTCCTCTTTTTATGTCGATCTGACAGTTTTGATCAATTAATTCTAGTTACGTGTAGCATACTGAAGTTCACTTAAAGTCTGTTAGAAAAAGAAAATGTTAAGTGTCACATATTTGCCATATGAAAAGAAACAAACAAACAAAAAGCTTCTTGAATCAAAATTTAGCTAAAGCTTTAGCATGGCCCGTGCATCCTTTTATTTAATGACAAAGGGAACACCCAGATTTTGTTAAACACAGAAAAGAAATAGCAAAAATTAGAATGGGCAAATTATTTGCACCCTAGAAAAATATTCCTTCAGTGTGGGGGAAAAAAGTGACCCCACAAGCCCTGATTCTGAAACTCAGCCAATTATTGTGTATGACTGAGACCTGGGAAAAGAAAGGGATGTTAACTGCCCACATGGAGGAGGAATGCTGCATCCTTGGCTACTGTTGAGAAAAGGAGATTGGAATGTAGAAATGATAATTCAGGTGGCTGGAAATTATAAATATTACTAATATTGTAGCTTTTTCAAACTCACCCATTATGTTCTGATTACTAATTAAACAGCTTTTTCTTAACCAATGTATGTTTGACACAAATGTATACTCTGGTTGCTAAAGTGGATAAAAGAGGCTTGTCCCATAATTAAGTTCTTCTTTCTCTCTGGTTTTTTTTCACCCACTTTTATGTGTTTTGTATTTATTCTTTTTTGTCATTGTTTGGCCACCAGCGACACTTCAGTACCTCTCTTTGTTGAATGAGATCCCAAAAACAGCCACAGAAATCTTCTCCTCTGGCCCCACTGAAGTTGATCCTCTTGTTCAAGAGTTTTCCACAGTGACATGGAGCAGTGTAGAGCTATCAAACCATCAAAGATGTAACCTGCTTATACCCAGAGAGTGCAAAGAGCTCTCACCAGTGGTAACAATTTTCATTTTTCCTCTGACAATCCCTGCATTGGGTGGGATTACAGCTCTGTGTGGCTCATTTGTCCCTCAGTGATTACCCTGAATGGTAAAAATGGGGGTGAAATTGGCTGTCATCTTCAGAAGCTGCTGACTGATGCATTTGAGCCTTTTAAGCAGCACTCACCATTGTTTATATTTTTATTGACAACAAGTGCCCGGTGTAAAATTCGGCTTTAGTTGAAAAGCCCTGAGTCTGCAGAGTCAGGATTGATATGTGGCTGCAGGAATTAGGGAAGACAATTTAAATCCTCCAAAATGTGTAGCTTGGCTGCAGTGAAGGACCTTAAAACCCATGGGGATGGACACACAGCCTCAAAATATTGCTCAGATCAAAATATATATATTTTCAGAAACAGTGTACTGATATTGCTTTTAATTTCCTAAAAGGGGCATTGCTTCATTCATTCATTTGCTAAATAATTGTGTTAATTGGAGCATCCTTAGCAGTTTTTGAACAATTTCTTATTATGGATATGGAAGAACTCGAGTGCTTTTGACAGATAATTGTGTTTTAAAATTTAAACACTTTTACGAAGAATTTTTGAGGCAGGTGGTGGTTTGATTAAATTTTTAAGAGCTCTGATTATGCAGAGAACGTGAAAAGTATGGCATACATTTGTAAGTGATTTCTCAATAAACTTTAAAGACTATTTTCTTTGAGAAGAATATATTGGGGCTTTGAGAGTAACTTCCATTTTCTTTTTAGAAGTTTTGATGTGTTTAGATCTCTCTTTACATCTATATCTCTTTATGATTAATATCTGAAAATCATTTTTATCTGAATGCAGGGTTTTGGAAATCTTGAAGAAGTTTTTTTGTTTGGTTGGTGTAGTAGCATTGTATTTTTTTTTATGGTATGCTGTTTTGTTGTTTTTCTTTGGCAACAAATGATTTAATTATCCTTGTTCTCCAAATCTGTAGTAAACTTAATGTTATTCAGACAGCATGGCAGAGCAAGAAACTCATACACTCAAATATCAGCAAACCTGATTAAATGTAAATCATCATAAATTTAAGTATCTCAGTGGAAAAATGTAATGAAAGAAATGCATCCCAAACAGCTGCTTCTTACACAGTACTGAGGAGTCAAAATTACCAAGCCCCAAAAGGTGGTTACCTTGGCACTATGTAAATCTTAAAATCCAGCTTTTGATCTGTTGCTGGGCTAGGATTAACACAAAAACCAGACATTATATTCCTATGTTTCTATTTTTTTTTTCTCTGTTCATGAAGGATTTAGCTTGTTTTAAACCATCTAGACATGATGTGTGCATAAAATGATCAAGGACCAGAGGTGTGTGCCCAGTGAGGGGATTCATGAGCCATTTAAGAGTTCAGTGACCAGTCAGAGCTCTTATTTTGTAGATCTCTTTACAGTAAATTAAAAAAAAAAAAATTAAAAAATGTATTTCCTCCCATTATTTTTTAGGTAAAATACAGAATACATTATCACCTGGCGCTGACAGATGGGCCCCTGCAGCAAACACCTTTTCACAGAGTGAGAACCCACATTTATTGACACAGTAAAGGAGAATTAGGAGATTCCCACAGAGGCATCACATGGCTGAGAGATCCAAAGGTTTTTTTTTTTAATGTAGGAATTTCCTTGAGTCAACAGAATTTTTCTAGACCCAGAAAAATCCCTGTAAAGGGTTAGGAAAATGATCCCACTGCACAGTGGTGTTGACAGGAGTAGCTCCTGTCACAAAGACACCAACTCTGGGACCAGACGCTGACCCCTTTTCCAAACACACAAATGGAATTTTATTTCATAATTTATGAAAATAACTTATTTTCCATATTATTAATATGCTAAACCAACATACTTTTACATTGTGTGGAGTAGAGCTCCCACCCCTTCTTATACACACTGCTAGTAATTAATACAAATATTGATTAAACTGTGGGCTACTGTAGCAGATTTATTCCTGAGGTCAAAGCCTTATATTAATTTTAAATGGCAATCAAGTTATAAAAAAAGGTATGGGAGTTTTAAATCCATTCTAACTTCTAGTTTGCTTCTAAAACATACAGGCAGGAAAGACAGTTGTGGCTTAGAGTTTCCATTAAAATACTAAACACATATCCATTTGTGCTTATTAAAAAACATATACTTTGACCATCTCTGAAAGACTTAGGTGGGATCTTTCTTTCCAGGCCACATTTACTTATTCAGGCTCTGTATTTTGGATGTCTTCACAAATGCAGCAGAGAAAATACACAAATCATGGAATGAGCCCCATGTTCATGGAGCTGCTGCCTCAGCCAGCAAAGGAATTTGCTCGGTGAGGGTTGCTAAGAAACTGCTTTTGTGTTTGTGCACTTGGAGCACTCAGACCTGGGTGAGAGAAGTTCAGCTTCTTGTGCTGCCTGAGCTGACAAAAGGAGGCGTTGAATTGTTCTGACTCAGAACTTCACAAAATGGGTTTCTGAGCCTGCATCTTCAGCACCCTGGAGAGGACACTGATATGGTACATCGCTCTGAGTGAGACAATGCCACCAGATTTACATCTCCAGCCTATTTTGGTTACACAATTTTTGCTGTTCATCCTGATGCATCCGCTCTGAGCACATGATTCCAGCTGCTGGATGGGTTAAGGTGATCCAAGGAGCAGCTACAGTGAGTTGTGTGTCATTATTTGGGGATGGTTAGAGTTACAAAGTGCACATCCTGGAAATGCCATCCATCAGGGTGACAGGTATCCCAAAAATCCACATTGCTTGGGAGCCAATTCAGTGCCAAGGGAGGTGTTGGAGGAAAGGGTGAGACCATTTGTCACTGGGGATGCAAGAAAGGAAAGAACATAGGAATGAAACAAAGCCTACAAAAATATCTCTACACTCTAAGACAACTGGCAAAGCACTGAAATAAAATTGCCAAAGATCAGAGGAATATCAAAAGGTGCAGAAAAAAAAAGAAAAAAATGATGGCTGGCACAGCCCAATATTAACATTAGGTACCAGAATAAATAGCAAGTGGAACAGGAAGTGAAAGTGTGGCTGCAAGGACATAAAGACATAGAAGCAGTTCCCATGAGTGACAAAATATCCTGGATAACTCTGCTAGAAAAAAAATTAAGAAAAAAAGTCCTTTTATTTTCTATTAAACAGTCTTGTGCCATGAAAACTTGGTCTGCCTTTTTTTTTTTTTTTTTTTTTTTTTTTTTTTTTAAATTTTTCACCATAAATGCCTTTGGCCATAAATGCTTTCAGAATGTTTGCTATGAAATGTTGAACCTCCCAGCAAAATGTTTCCCACTGCAGTACAAAATACATTTGTATTTATGAAATTTCATCAATACAGATATATTATTATATAATATAATATATATATATATTCAAAATGAATGTTAGTTTTTTTTCTGACATGGCCTCACTGATACAGGACTGAATATCATAGAATCATAGAACCGTTTGAGTCTGAAGGAACTCTTAAAATTCATCTAATCCAGCCCTTCTCCCACCTTCCACTAGATCAGGTTTGTCCAAGCCCTGTCCCTGTGGCCTTGCACACTTCCAGTGATGGGACAACAACGACTTCTATGTAAAATCTGTTCAAGTGTTTCACTATCCAGTAAAAATTTCTCCCTCGGGTCGAATCTAAATTTACCTTTTTTAAGTTTTAAAGCATTGTCGCTTGTCCTACTGTTACAAGCCCTGGTGAGAAGTCCCTCTTCATCTGCCTGTGGAATAAAGATGACTGCTGCAATCTTATAATAACCAGCTAATTTTAATTATTTTTTAATTTGATAACAGATGTATCAATGCTTTATTTGCTGGTTGCTGCTCAAAGCCTGTTTTCCAAACAAAATTTCTCCTTTCCAGAGCTATATGTAAGGCTACCATTAGAATATTATTTTCTGCAGAAATGGTAAATTAAAGAAGCTTTTCATGTGCAGAATCTTTATTGATGAGATTGAATCAATTTCAGCTTGGGGCTTTTTTCAGTTCACTGACAAAGTCACCAACAGCATAGAAACAATGAATTTATTGCTTTTTTGAGATCAGTTAACTCAATTTATCAATTTAGAGGTCCCTCATATTTAGTAGGAGGTCATTTAAAGACAATCAAGAGTGGAAAAAATAGACTGAAATATCTTTTCTTAGTGCCAAAGTCTCTTCCAGAGGATTCTTTTTTAAGATGGCTTATAAAACATGTTGCATTTCAAAAAGCAAAATGAAATCTTGATTCTTGCTGTAATTAACCAGTGATTAGGAAGAAACAGTTCAAAATCCTTCCTCTACATGAATTAAATAAACAATATTGTATTTCTTTCTATCAGACTGTTCACATTGCTCTCACAATTGCAGCTGTTGACAGTAAAAAGCAAAAACAGCCTAAAACTGTGGTTTTACAGAGAGAATGACACATAAATCACAATCTGTTCTGATGCACACACCAGCACCTCTGAAAATACAGAGAGAATTCTCTGTGTGGCACAAAATTGACATTTTGGGATGGCCTGACTTCCTTGAAATGTGAAAATTGTCACTCTCTAAGACCAAACTCATTCCCCAGCTGGAGTCAATGTTATCAGGAGAACCAACAAATATCTCAGTGGCTCCCTGGGCATTATTTTTATTGAATTTGAAGTCTCTTCACTCAACATACAGGCAATAAAGAGAGTAAATCTTTAGCCATCTATGTTGTCTTTGTGTTCAAAGATGACGCAGAAATCCCTACAGGGGAATTCCTCCCTTCCTAAAATATTTTATGTCACATAACTTACCTTTTAGGGGTTCCTATACTTGAGATGAGAAATTAAAGTGTGAAAAAGTAAAGCATTTTTCCCCTTCCCCAGTTCAAGAAAATGGATGTTTTAAACTCCCTTTCAGCAAAGAAAACCCATGCAACACATGGCATGGGAAAAATAAGCACAAAAGCTTCTTCAGTCCCATTTATCACTATTTGATATTAGAACTAATAAAAATACTCTTTTGTAATGTGACATGCCAGGGAAACTTCATAACAGACAATGCTGTCATCCTGGAATTCTATGCTTGTTATTTCATCAGCAGATGGTGGTGATATAATATAGAAACATATAGAAAAGAGAACAAAACTTCAGGAACTAAGAATTTGCAAACTGCAGACTTCAGCCCATGTTCAGGTGGTTTTTTTTTCACCCATCAAAAAGTGGATTGTAATATTTCTGAAATATGCATCACAAGATTGTAGTGGAAACCTGCTGAATATTTCATTTTCAATCACCTGAAGTAGTAAAGTTACAAAAGAATGCCTTTAAGCTGCAAAAATGTAGTTTTACAAGCAGAACAGCCCATTTTGGGAAATGACCAATGCTTTTCTCCCACTTTTGTGTTTCCAAGTGGGCACTTTCAGCAGCTGGCTCTGCAGTTTTTATTTTTTAATGTTCTGTACAATCCTGCTTGCTGAATAATGCTTCCAGTTGCTGATCACACCATCTGAAGAGTGTATTTTGCTGCTGAGGGGCAGAATAGATTTTTCTCAAAGAAATTCTGTCTGCAGACATCTCTGCTGTTACACTGGAAGCATCCACAGAAGGTCAGGTATTGTTCAGGACTAATTTCAGGGCTGTCTAGAACTGAACAAACTGGTTGGTTTTGATATCTGGAAGAGCTCTTTTTTTATTTCAGTCCTGATTACAGCTCAAATAAGTTTAATTGATCCAAGCTTCAGCCACTGCTGAGGGCAGAGGTTGAACAGCCTTACCCTGGTGTTGATTCTTGCTATGGTCCACAGAGGGGAGTTCAGGCACTTGGCTTTGAATATAAACTCCAAGAAACTTTCAGAAAAATGAAACCAGGTGAGATCCATCTTGCCCTAGATACAGAGTTCATCAATGGTATAATCACTTTGCCCTGAATTCAAAAGTATATTTTTTCTGACCAAAAAGATCCTTAACTATTGAGTCATTTTTCTTGTTGTAGAGCTGATGACACAGTGCAAATGTTGATGCAAAAAAAGTATGATTAGAAAGTCTGGGAACGTTTGAGAAATCAGGTGCACAAAGGAAACAGTGAGATTTTCTGTTTCTTTGTTTCATTCAGGCACAATGCTGAGGCTGCTGACTTTTCACAGAGAGAGACTTTTTACTCAGAGATTCTCAGCCATGGTCTCTTGGGGAACATTTACCCCTCCTGCATTTTCAGAGAAAGGTCATGAAAAACGGGAACTCCACCATTGTGGCAGCCAAATCCCAACAAAGGCTTTGAAACCCACCCTCACTCAAGTTCAAATATGCCCAAATATTGTTGAGAGCTTGAATCATGGCAAATCCCAATAGTTTCATTGCCCATCTTTCACTGCTGTAAGCATTGCGTTTAGCAAACACCCTTTTTATTTTTTTTTTTTTTTTTTTTTTTTTTTGTATATCAACAATTCTACGGCTTGAAACTCCAGTAAGTGCCACATCAATGAGCTCAGCAGTGTAATTATGTCACATACAAGAATTCACCTTCATGTTATTGGTTTCATACTGATTTCTTTTCATATTTTAACACCTGCCCCTGTGCTTTATTAGAAGAAAAAGTGAACAAGGACTTCTTAATTTGCCTTCTCTGTGACATTCATTATCCTGTATAATTCTGTAACATCCTGCATTAATCACCTCAAAGCTAAGCATTCTTCCCAAGTTTTCAACAACTTCATCAGGCTTTTTTGGATCCCTTCCATGTGTGCTGAATTTTTTTAGGTGAGATAATGGAGAAGGAACAGTGTGACAAAAGACTAAGCCAGGAAAGCATGTGATGATATTATTACAGTTCCAAGTTTGGTTTCTAGACCTTCTCTAAATGTCTTTATGTTTTGTTTGTTCAATTGCAGTTACACAAAGAATTATCTGTAAAGACTTCAAGGATTTTTTCTGCAATGATTGGAGATACACTCTGAACAAGTTCCAGAGTATATTTGCTTCTTTATTAATTTTTGTTACCTTTGTTTCCACAGTTGAATGTTCATCTGCTGTTGTGCCACACTTTAAGGATATCTAAATCCTCCATTTTAGTTCAACCATAAATTGAGCTCATTTAAGAAGGAGAAAAACACATGATCTGCAGAAAAGAAGTGTAGATAAACATGAAGGCATCATTAAAAGTCAGCTCCCTCCACCAAACTGCCCCAACTAAGCCTAAATCTTCACTGACAAATATTTTTCTAAATGTTTTTTTTTCAAACTCTAAATAAGAATGCTGCAATATTTTTGCACAGGCTTTACTTTTGTTTAATCTATGTTAAAATGAAGCAGAAGTTGAAGATCACTGTTGCTCATTATGTAGTGAGTAGGTATTTCTATTGCTTATAAAAACTGAGCACTTGAAGATTTTATTCCTTCAGTCAGTTCTTTTTCTTGAGCAAGACAACTGTATTCTCTCAGCCTTCCATCACAGAAAAACCTGGCACTTGATCACAGTGGTCCTGGTGATCTTGAAAATAGTAATCAGTAAATTTATTATATCCCTCTGAAAGATCTCACACACCTATCTGACCTTTACTGACTCAGAAAGTTTCTGTGCTGTTGAAAATGTTCCAGCTTTACACATAACTGATAATTTATGGCTAAATCACTTCAAAATAAACACACCCACAAATGTTTATGCCATAAGCAAGTGGAGAACAAGATTTTTTAATTCTTATTTGGGATATGCTCCTATATTGGATGCACAAAGTTTAATTTCCTGATCCTGTTTTTTTCCTTCCTTATTACAGAACATGAAATTTTGAGGGAGAAATTGAAATGCCTTAAAATCTAGAAACCTTCAAAATTTAGGTAATATCTGTAAATTCTGAGCTTATTCTGAGGACTTACAAGTGCAAGGGACTAAAACCACAATAGTTTTATTATTAATTTATAAATTTATTAATGCATTCCTCAGTTTTCTTTAATCTGTGGTGTGAAGAAATTTTCCTCCTTTAGAGGAAGTTAATGTTCTTGCTGCTTCGAGAACTCAGTTGTGCAGCTGAATATTGATGGGAAGAGAAAATATCTCCAATCATTGCCTTCAGGATTTTGTTGCAAGGAAAGGAAATGTTCCCTACATTTCTAAGGAAGTTAGAGAAAGCAATTTGATCTTTTAAAAAAGTGACATGTATGAGATGTAACAGCCTGAAAGACACAGCAGTGTTGAAATGCCCTTTTGCCATTCAAGGCTCTCAGGGCTCCTGTTGATTAATAGTGATATATCCACACTAATTTGCATTTACATAAGGAAATGCACATTGGTTTCCAGAAGCTCAATTACTAATCCAACCTTTATGCTTTTTCATGTCTCATAATTACAGGAAAAGGCAAATATTCACACATGACATAGGATAGGAAATAAGACTCTAATTAGACTCTATTCAGGCTGATCATATTAGCTCAAATGTTTTCTTATGCACAAGGAAAAATTGAGCTTCAGAAAAGCTTCAGCAGTGGGTTTAATAGTTTTACTGGTTACATCATCTCAGAGACTACCTTGCTTTGTCTGCTTATTCATTTAAAGTTACAAAAAAAAAGGTAAAATTATCCAAATAAAGCCAAATTATCTTTCTCCTCATAAGCAGAAATTTTATATCAATAAACTGGAATAAAATGTAACATCTTTCTATTTAATCTTAGGCTCTTCTTTGGTAGAAATGGGGAAATATATAGAGAGAACATATGTCATATAGAACCTGTGAGTGAAGGGAAGCTAAGGCTGCACAACAGAAATTGTGGAAGTCACACCAGGGGAAAGAGAAGTACAGAATTATGTATTAACATAGGAAATATCAGTGAAAGAGACCTTGAATTATCTGTGCTCTGTAATGGAAAACACAGTAAGGAGAGAGGAAATATTGCCAGCTTCCCATGTGCTGTTATTGTCCTTTCCACTCATGGTGAAATCCTGTCTGATACGGTAAAATAAATTTACAGTAATGTAAAGATTAAGAATATGGGTTGAGACTGTAAATGTTTCTACTTTAGGAAGGACCCCAGAAAAAAAATCCCAAGAGTCAGTTCTCTCTGATGCTCACAGGTTTCTGTCCAACATCAGGATTTAGTGCTTTGAGCTCATCCCTAATTCAACCTCTGCCAGTGACTGTGAGCTCAGCATATGCCCAATTCCCCGAGATTGAAATCAAACACTTGATTTCTTCTAAAATATTTATGTACTTTATGAACTTTTCTGAGGTGGAAAAGTTCATCCTGATGATGTGGACCCCTTGTCACACCTCTGCTCCATAGGGCAGGAATTTCTGAAGCAAAGGAGTCATTTTAGTGCAGTTTTGTAGAAAGGAATGAGCGAATCCTACGTTCCCTTCTGCTGCCATAAACTGGAAGCCCCAACAGGAACCTCCTGCCAACAATGTTTATACTGATGTTTTTCTTCACATTAAAGCCTTTTCTAAGGGTTTTACCTGAGATGGGAACCCCTGTGTAGAAACTGAACAAACAGAACAGATGAACAAAGCTCTCCTGCTGTAGAGACAGCAGCACAGGGACACGAGTTCTGCAGGCAGTGAAATCTTGGCCTGAGGTCATGGTAACCTCAGGCTTAGCTGTCATCTTCCTGACACCCTGAAAATTCACTCTTGCAAAGGAAAAATGCTTCCCCAGCACCCTGTTACTTTACTGGGATTTTATAAAAAGAGTAATACCATGACATTGACTTTACTGAGAGGAAACTGGAACAGAGGAAGATTTTTTTTTAAATTTGCCTACAGGATGAGTGCATTGTGCAGGAGTGTAATTCTGGAGTTATTTCACAAAAGTAAAAAAAAATAGCACTGAGTGCATTCTCTGTAGGAAGCACAGCAAAGTTTAACAGTGGCTGAACTCTATTCTCTGAGAGGGCCCAAAATTGAGCACCAGGGCTTGAGGTGTGGCCACAAAGTGGCCCGAACAAGGGGACAATCACTGCCTGGTCCTGTGGCCACGCCATTGCTGACACAGGCCAGGGGCATTGGCTTCTTTGTGAACCTGGGCACACCTTGGTTCATGTTCAGCCTCTGTCACCAGCACTCCCAGTCCTTTTTATTCACACATAATAATTTTATTTATTGTTTTATTAGCTGCTGCAGACACTCAGCCCATGTGAGTTCTACAGTGGCTTTTTGTGGCCAAAGTGCAAGACCTGGCACCGGGCCATGTTGAACCTCAGACCCCTGACTTTGATCCATCCATCCAGCCCATCCAGGTCCCTCTGCAGAGCCCTCCTGTCCTCAGCAGATCCACACCTGCCCACTGTCATCTGCAAACTGACAGAGGGTGCCCTCGATCCCCTCAGCCATCATCAGTAAAGATTTTAAACAGAGCTGTCCCCAAACTGTCCCCCAGGGCACACCAGCTGTGACACTCCAGCAGCTGGATGTGACTCTGCTCCCCCCTGCTCCTGGGGCCATCCAGCCACTCTCACCCAGCAAACAGGGGCAGCCATCCGAGCCATGTCAGCCAGTTCCTCCAGGAGAACACTGGGAAATGCTGTCAGAGGCTTTCCTGAATTCTTAGACCAATCCACAGCCCTTCCCTCCCCTCTCCATGTGAGACACTCTGTCACAGAAGATCAGGATGGCCAGCAGGACCTGCCTTTCCCAAGCCCACGCTGGCTGAGCCCATCCTGTACCTGCAGTGTGATGGCTCTCAAGGTGATCTGCTCCATGGCCTTCCCTGGGAACAGCCCTCAAGATTTCCCTCTTGAAGAATGTTCAGCCTTCCTGGACTCCTTTACTCTTCAGGATTAACTCACCAGGGACTCTGCCTCCCAAGGGATTCTCTAAAAAAAAAATCTTCAATGCAAACCAAATGCTGCCCTCTGGAAGCCCTAGGCAGAAGTTCCTCCAGAAATCCCAAATTCCTATAATTTTGTGATCTTTGTGCCCCAAGAGCACTTCTGACCATCACATCACCCACGAGTCCTTCTCTGGTTGAAAACAGCAGCTCCAGAGAGTTCCACACACTCCAGGAACCTCCTGGGCTGTTTCCTCTCTGCTGGGTTGCATTTCCAGCAGACATCTGGAGCTGGAGTTCCCCATGGGAGCAATAAAATGTTTAGGAAACATCCTAAACATGTCCTCTCCATTTTTTGTCCAGTATCATGTTGTACTGCCAGACTAGGAAAATTTAATTTGGATCACAGCTCTCATTTGGTCAAATTTCTTGTCTGAGGAACGTAACAAATCTTGGAAGGGGTACTTGGATGTTGAAACCCCACAGTACTGCCATAAAGGCTGAGCTGACAAAACATGGAGCTAATGAATTGATTAATGCTGTTATCAGAGTGGGCTTACCCTTAGAAAATTCAACAGATCAGGGCACTAATTTTATGTCTTCCCTGCTAAATGAGGTGTGCAAGCTGTTAAAAATTCCCTCATCACACAGAGTTTCGTATCAGCCAGAAACAGATGGGCTTGTAGAATACTTTAATCAAACACTTAAGCAGATGCTAAGAAAATTCATCAGCAGTGAACCAAAACATTGGGATAAATTGTTACCTTTTGTTTAGTTTGTCTATTGGGAGGCCTCTTAATCATCAATTGGTTGCTCCCCATACCTTTCCAAAAATACTCGAGAGGCAGACGCTCTGAATTTGAGTTGTTTGCAAATTATCCGACATTTGGCAGCGTCGCATTTTCACCCTGATAACATCCTTCATAATTATATTGTTCAGATATGTAAATGGAGGCTCCCATCCTGCAGAGAGATGGGCACAACTGGAAGGAAACGACAGGCACATGAATGGCAGCCACAGTCAGAATTCCAAACTGGCAATGTCTGTGAAATATTGGCGTTGTAGGTGGGTGAAGCTGAACAAATCCCAAAACAAAAGCAGTGACATTGAGACAAAGGTAATTATCTGTCTGGTTCATGCTCCTCTCAATCAACAGCAGATTCCCTGCAGCAATTTTGAGTTAGGACAGCAGACAGAGATTTGCACTTGTTGCAGTATAAGTTATTCATGGCTAACAAAAAAAAAACAAAACAATTTTCATGTTCAAGGCTGCAGATTTAAGGTTTGGCATATGAGCCATAACAAACCTCAAAGCAACACACTCAGACTCCTTTTGGTCCTGGAAACATAAAGTTTCATGTCAATTTTTTTTTTTTCTGGTGGCTCAGGCTTTTTCTCACTCTGCTGTGCATGTCAAATGTCATTCCACTATAATATCAAGCTGAGAAATTGTGGCACTGCATTGTGATGACCAACAAGACATGAAATATAACTAAATCTTTCAATTCAGCTATTTAATTTTCAGTAATAAACTGTATTTTACAACTCAGGAAGCTACCCAGACACTGTGAGAAAGTTTAGCTGATGATAAAAATGTCTGTTGAAATACCGAGAAAAAAACCCATGTATATATATATGTACATATGTATACACACACACATATGGTCTTTAAGAGCCCCAGTTCTGTTGAAAATTATAGAAATGCAAAAGAACTGTAAAATTTGGCTCTGTGAATTCTCCAAGAATATATTAAGTTAGATTAATGTGATGCAGAGTTCAAATTATTCTTTTCCTACCGAAGGTTGTTGGCAAAACTCCTAAAAAATGTTGGTCACCATCAAAATATCACAGGGATATTTTGTGACTGTAAGAATAAAATTTGTTCTATATTGCTCTAGGACAAACCTTTCAGTGTTCACTACCTACCCAAAAAGAAAACCTACCAATATTTTTTTCTTTTATAAGCAGCACTTTTTTTTTTCTTTTTTAGAATTTACATCTAGTTAAGTTTGGTTCCAAAATGTTGTCTAGAAATTGGAAAAATCAAGAAGTTCCTCTCTTTTTTTATTGTGGTAAAATATTGCAAGGGACAGGAAAGCAAATGGAGGAAAAGGAAGAGGAATAAACGCTCACTCAGCAAATATTCATGAATAATTCACAGATACTTTGGGATACTGTAAAATGGTAAATTTTGGCACACAGCTAAAAGCAAATGGACACTAAAAGCAAAGCAAATGTCATGCAAGATCAGGTCATCGGGATAATATATCTGAAGCCAAGTTTTGATAGGAGGTTTAACACCTTTCATAAACAAAAAAAAACCCCTAAATTTAGATACCTTTCAGAAAATGTAAAATAGAGCATCTTTCAGATTCAACTATTTTCTCCTCCTACTGTTTCTTAATTCTGTGAAAGAAGTATGCTGTACTGAGAATATTTATTTTCTCTCACTCTTTTTGCTGTGTATTTCCTTTCTTGAGCTTTTCCTGCTCTCAGTATTTTCTGACACTAAATATTTGAACTCACTTTAAAATATCACAGGAGTTGTTTCTATTTTCATTCTCTTCTTGCTTCATTATATTATTTAGTTTCATCAGGTTAAATAGAATTTTTTAGGGGGAGTTTTTTGATAGCCAAGAAGAAAAAGTCATGGAGAAAAAAAATAGAAAAAAAAATTAATAACTTGTATATGACAGAACTGTGGCAACCTCAAAAAGGTTGCATAAGAAAGTGTGATAAATATTATCTTGGCTTCTTCTTAAGGAATAAAATTATTCTCAGAGGACTTTTGAGCAGCTCCACATCCTGCTGGGAAGAGCTTAGTGCAGCTCTCAGGGGTGCAGCCCAGAGAACAGCTCTTTTCAACTCACTGCTGCCTTGAGCTGGGTGACATTCCGGTATCCTGATATTCCAGCCTGGTTCAGCTCCTCTCTCTAGGCTAGGAAAAGTCAGCAGAACTGTACCTCTCCATTTCTATGATGAAAATGTGAAAATGGATCTGTTGTGCAACTTCTCTTTTGCAATGTCCAGGGGAGCTGGCTGTGAAAATGACACGTATTTTGTGAGGCATGATTCGGAAAATTTTAAAGAAACATGGTAAAAAATGGACTTTCACCAAAGAAATTTAATCCTTTCAACTATGTGTAAATTCCTTGTCACGACAGGTCAGAAATTTCCAATTTGACAACATCAAATAACTAATTCGTGAACTAAATGTGAACTATTCCTGAACTAAATCTTGCCCTTGTAGAGGAACAATTGCCTCATGGCCTTTCTACCATCAGAATTGTTTGCTTGGTCCTGAGTATTTGGCTTTTTTCTTTGTCTCTTTTGTGCAGAAATATCCTTGCATGAAAGTTTCAATGTAAGTAGCCCTGTCCACAGATATTAAACTGGCAAAGAGCAAAAACCACTGGAGATATCCTTTTTATAACAGTGTTCATTCCTGCACTGGGAATGAGAAACGAGCCCTAACCTGCACTTCTTGAGAGCTTCACAAACTCTCCATCACCAGGGCCATTCCAGCTAATTCCATATGGCAGGAAAAGGATAATATGTGGTTATCCATCCATCCATCCATCCATCCATCCATCCATCCATCCATCCATCCATCCATCCACCCATCCCTCCGTTCCTCCCTGCCTCACTGCATTCTTATGTTTTGATTGAACCTCAAGGGAGGCAGAGCAACTTCTTCATACACCTTTTAAAATGAGATTATATTCTGTGTTAAATGATCAGAGAGACCCGAAATGTTCCCCGACTATGAGCTGCAGATGGAAACCAGGCATGCTCCATCCAGAAGTTATTTGTAATTTTGAACAGTGAAGAAACTCATCAGGATAGCTTCTCTATTGTTGCCACACAAGGGATTTTCCAAATTAAATTCTGGAAACTGTTGTTAAAAGACTGTTTTTTAATTCTCTCCAGGGAATTCTCTGGCCAAAGCTATACAGCAGCTGAGAGGATGAACAATAACAGGAGTCCCTGACCCTGTTTTATCCAGGAAAGAGCAGTCATGAAATGTCCTGAAAAGTTTGAATTAGCGGGTAAATCAAGTGACATATTTGCTTTTTAAATTTTCACCCTGTTCACCTCTTTCCTCCTTTTATGTGTGCATGCTGTGTTCAGTAGAGCTGGGATTGTTCATTACTGCTTCTCCATGCCACATTCTTGTTTATCTGAAAGGCACTTCATGCACTGGATAATCCAGCTGGACTTCTCAGGCATCCTACTTTCACAGTGGTTAACTTTTAAAATACACAACTCAGCAAGCAAAGGACAAAACCAGAAAGCAAACCTGAAATCCTTGACTCCTTGCTTAAATTGCACATCAGCGCCTCTCATTTTAAATTCTGAGAAAAGTTATCTTTACTATTTCGCTTAAGTGTTGCTTCCAGATTAATATCTAATTAAAGAGCAGCTATCATTTTCACTTTGTTGATTTTTTTTTTTTTTTATTTAATAACAGCTTCAAAGCAGCTAAAAATATCCTTGTGATACAGTGCAATAAATGTTTGCAGATATGAATCCCATTATAGTTTATGGTGATTAAAACATGAAATAGGACTTGGTATTTGGTCTTTGAGAGTTTTGAGGTAATTTGAAGCAGACAGACCTAACAGCAAATAATTATATTTATGTCGTTTTTACATCAGGGCTTCAAAGTGTGATGGGGATAACTATCATCTTTTCAAAAAGATACTTAGAAGATTTCAAATATTAGGTTTGCTCTTATCCTCCTCTTTACTGTGTTTCATTAATTATTCTGACCAACACACTAACGAAGAGGGGCTGGGATAGTCAATAGATTCTGATGTGTTTTCAAGAGAAGAAAAACATGACAGCATCTGTCTTTAACGGGTTATCTATATTTTGTTTTCCCTGCAGCAGCATAAACACAGAAACATTAAATGTGTTGTTTAAATTGTAAAGAGTACAACATGCAACAGACTCGTATAAATCAGATTTCTCGGTTCATCTTTTGGTCTTGTTTGTTTCATTTCCTGTGGGTTTGGTTTGTTGGGGTTTTTTGGGGTTTTTTGTGGGTTTTGTTTGTTTGGTTGGTTTTTGTTTTGAATTTGTTTGTTTGTTTTGGGTGTTTTTTTAATTTTGGGGGATTTTGGAGGTTGTTTTGGTTTTTTTGCTGGTTTTTCTTTTTTTATGTGGAGGTTTTTTTTTTTTTTTTTTTTTTTTTTTTTTTTTTGTTTGGCTGTTGTTGGTTTGTTTTTTGCTGTTTTTTGGGGTTTCTTTAAGGAAAAAAAATCCTTATGCCCCCCAAAACAGACCCCAAAGGACCTGTGCCAGCTCTGAACATGCCCATCAACCTATATCTACTCGAAGCTGTAACCAGCTACAAAATGCACTGTATAGGGAAGATGTTTCTCTCACTAAATCACTCTTAAACACACACACAGATGCCTAATCAAAAGCTGACACAGGATTCTTCCAGAAATGTTCTGAGATATAAAGACATTTCATTATTCATCTTTGCAACTTCTACTTTGTACCGAGATGGAGCAGAAAACCTCACACAGACAGACAATTAAATGCAATTATCTTAAAATTCTTAATTAATGCCTTTCAGATTTGTCATTTGACCTTGATTGTGGAAAATTTTATCTTGGTTAGCAGGTCCATTTTGAACATATATTTGATATTCAGTGGAATAAACCATAATTTCAGGAATAAGAACTCAGTTGTTTTGCCAGGTAGATGTAGCTGAACTTGTCTGTCCTTTTTCACAGTGCAGTGATAATGGATATGGGCTTTATGGGGAGTAATTAAAAAAAATAAATAAATACAGAAAGAAATACTTTTGTGGCTGCACAGTCACCACTCAAAGCAGCCACTTGAGCTCAGTGCTCTATGCCACGAATGCAGCTCACCGGAAGGTGTGGGAATTTCTCAGGCACTGCCAGACAGAGTTGGTGTGGCCCCAAAAACCCACAGTTGTGGTGCTTAAAAATGCTTCAAACAAGTAGAGGATTATGGCAAGAGCTTTTTTAGGCTCAGTGCAACCAGCTCAAGCTGTGATAAGGGGTTCAGTTATTTCCCTTATCCCAATGGATGTGCTCAGGAAAAAGAGAGAGACACACACAGCATTGGAGTGGGAAAATTTTAATTCTCCATGAAACACTTTGTTCACAGAGAACTCCATCAACTCTTGCATTTACCTGTGACTTTCTACCTCTTTTTATTATTGCATAAAGCTGGTGCCAACATTTTTATACAAAATTCAAACATAAAGTTATTGACCGTTTAAATGTAAATAGGTTAAACCAAAGGGAATGAGTTTAAATAGGTTGGGTTCTTTTTTCTTTTTATTTTTTTTTCTTTTTTTGAATGAAGACAGCAAGAATTTGAAATAATTTGCAATAATGTTGAATTCCTTTAAAAAGTATATAAGCATCAAAAACTTCAATCTGAACAAAATTTTCCAAAAGAGAGCTGTGCACCTAGGAAAGCAAACAAGAACTTATCATCTAAAAGATGAACATATGTGGAATTTAGGGAAATGATTTATTGGTGAATATTGGTGCTGGGTTAATGGTTGGATTCAATGATTAAAAGGATCTTTTTCAGCCTAAATGATTTTATGGTTTTGTATCTTTGGACAAGCAAGATTCTTCAATGAGAGCTGCGGAGTATTACACCATGCTATTGGAAATTTGTTAATGCATTCTTCAGCTTTATTTCTCTCACAGTTTTCTCAAAAGTTATAAAATCACACTGACAGTTGTGTTTATTTTAATGGACACCCACACAGGAAAAAAAAACCAAAAAACCTAGTCCAAATTCTCTGTGTATGACTTACATTTAAAACCACAAGAGAAAAAGGCCTCTATAAAGGAAAGGAAAAGTTCGCATTCATTTAAGAGTCTCTGTTCATCCTGATAGCGAGAAAAACAGCTACAATATCAGCTTTTGAGACACAGTCATTAGAAATAGGTAAGCCAGATCTTTATGGATGGATTTATTTTAGGGTAACTCGTCAAGAAATCAAAATCCTACAAGATCAAGCTGTTTCATCAAGTGCCAATTTTGGTTGCAGAATATCAACACCTGGAAAGTTTTATATGGGATTTGTTGGGTTGTACTTTTTCTCTCTGGAAATCCTCTTGCAACCAATCTGGAATTTGGCCTGTGAGACAGTCTGACCTATTTTTAAAATATAAATATATCACAGTTGTTGCCTTTGTTAGTTTTGTTGTTGTTGTTGTTTTGTTTTTTTAATTGGGGGGATATTTATTTCTGATAACCTTTTATCCAAGAAATTACAGCAGAGAGTGATCAATAAGGATGATTATTAGAACAGCAGTAGTTGCTACCAGGTCATATCTTGTCCTATAGAAAAAAATACCATGAAAGTTTAACATGGAAGTTTCTCAGATTTTTTGGTTGGTTAGATTCACTCTATTCCTACAGAAACAACTGAGTTTTTTCATAAAATTAGTTCAAGTCTGAGATGCACTGAGTGATTTTAGGATGATCCACTCTGTGGCTCTGTGCTCTCAGAAACACTGTGAAAAAGGCTGTGCGTAGGCATATAAGTTAAAGGAGGGAGTTTTTGTAAGAAATCCCATAAATTCCTGCCATTTACCACTTCATTGACATTTTGAAGGTAATATTTACAAAAAGAGAGTGTAACAATATTTCAGTACATGTTTCTGGCTCATTCACAGGCTGCCATGTTCAATACTGGAAGTTTAGAAGTTCAGGATGACAGAAGCAGATTAACAAACTCCACATTGAACCTATTGACCTTTGCTTCTTGGTTAACAAATAAAAAGCCTATTATTAGATCCAGAACCAGCATCATTGCCAAAAGTGAAGGTGAACAATCTGAGATGGAAAAGACAAAGAATTCTGAAAGTTAGAGTTCCTATGGCAACACTGACTTGGACAAACTGTCACTAAAGGGAATATTTTCTCTATTCCTTTATGGAAGGAGGTAAAGGTAGGGAGAACACTGGTGGAATAAACATGGTCAAACACCCACACCTGTCTGATTAAATATGCTTTGATTTCACACACACACCTGTCAAGCCAAGGTTTTTAAACATGTTCAGAAAATATATGAATAAGAAGTACACAGTTAAGTACTAATGTACAGATTCTGTGCATTATCCTCTCATAGAGTATAAATCAGTTTATACACACACACACACACACACACACACACACCATCCAGCTTTGTATATTTAATTAACATCAATTCTTACACTGTTTTTACTTCCATTTAAGAGATGCTTTTCCAATCAGATACAGAGCTTGCTCTGTTCTTTTAATCTCATTTACTTCATTTCTCAGGAGGATTCTTTCTTGGAAATCAGCACTAAGAAAGTATTTGAGAAGGATTTACCTGCCTGTAATTAATGACTTCCTGTACCTGAGGTGTTTTGCAGTGTAAACCAAAAGCAAAAGACTCTTTTCCAGGTATTGTAATCAAAACCTTGCAGCAGTGATATATCTCCAGCAAGAAAGCTGTCTCCATTATCCCAGAGTTCTGCTGATGTTCCTAGACAGAATTCAGTGTGCACAATGTAAGACAGGCATGGAAATATTTAACAAGTGTGATAAAAAGCGCCTGAATGCCAAATATTTTACAACTGTAATTTTGAGGCACACTGTGTGAGTCTTGTCACCTGTACACCTTTGCTTAAATCTTCCCTCAGAAGCTCCTGTGTGCATGTCACCAAGACAGTAACAGAATTTTAAATTTAAATTCAAATTGTGTGATCCTTTCCAAAAGATCTGAAAGCCTGTGGGATCTGAAAACCTGTTCATTTGCCAGCCTGCTTTGTATCCAAGGATGCTCTAATTCTACAGAATTCTGGGAATACTTTGACCTTGAAACTTGAGAAGAAACCTCTCAGCCCATCTTAGAAGGTCTTGATATCCAGCCACGGATGTGATATCAATTCACACGAGTTTTGCTCATTTTAACTGACCCATTATTTTGTACATCCAAATCTTCATGTTGTGACATCCCTTTACCAAAGGCACCTTTGCTCCCAGAGCCAGTGTTCTGTGCTTAAACTCTTTCAAACAGCAGGACCTTTTCTCCCAGCAGAATCTCATCTCTGCACTATTTTAACTCAACTCTTTAATTTGTGAGAAACTGTGTAATCCAACAGGAAAATGAGTTGTGAAACATCGTACCTGGGACTGTTATCCCTTCTCCAAAGGATTATTTCTGCAGGATTAAACTAAGGCTGCTGAAGAGCTCCAGTACTGAAGCTTGACTTTTTGTGTCAGCTGAGGAGCTGCTCTTTCCCTGAAGTTTTCTCTTTCCTTCCCAGAAGTGTCGGCTGAAATCAGATGGTAATTCCAAGAGCACCATTGACTTGTCACGAAATGAGCAATAGCCCAGCACTGCAGCTCCTGAGAAGAAGAATTTAGGTTTTCTTGTATTTTAGTCAGTTCTGAGATCTATGAGCAGCTGACCTTCAGTGTCTATGAAAATTGCCTCTGCCTTCATGGAATACCTGAATTTACCTTCATGGTAATTCTGGGCTTGAGAGTCAAACTTTCCACCCTTCACCTCTCATCTGCAATGGCTCTTGTGCTCTGCTCCAGAGCAGATCTCATGGCATTTGCCAGGAGGAGGGAAAACAAAAATTTGACAAGTGGAATGCATTTGGGAGCATTATCAGAACTGTGTGCATATTGTCTCAACATAACCCACCTTTTGAAGGCAGAGAGCCCTTTCTTGATGGACCACAAAAATCATCCTGACACAAGCAGCAAGGATTTGTGGGCAGCTGGAGCTCAAGTTTGAACCCATATAGGGAAAGATTTGGATGGACAAGGCATTAAAGCAATGATTCCAAAACACCTCTTTAGGTGAGAAAAGTAAATTATAAACCTGTTTTCAAATATCCTTCCTGCACAGAAGAGTCCATTCTGCTTACTCTAAAGGATTGCAATCTGCAAGGCAAAGTTTACAGAGAAAACCCTTAAAAACACCACAGGGTTTATGATTTAGCTGCAGAGAACCATCACATGAAATACAAAACAAGGAGGAAGGAAGCGTGTCCTTTTTGATGAGACAAGTGGTTTTAAGAAATACAAATAAACTATTTGAAAGCATTTTATTGTCTGAAGTGTCTTTTGACTGTTCAAATGGTAAAATCTTCTATAACTCCTGGAAATGTTAGAGGTATTAAGCATTAGATATACAGATTTATCTGCCTTACTCTTCTAACAGTGTCAGATCTTGAAACAACTTCTACCTTTAATATGTTAATATTCTGATATGGTTGTAATCCCACTTTCCTTTATATCTCCTCCCCCTGTGTTTTACTGGCTTCATGCATTTTGGAAGGAGAATGTGATACCAATAATCATCTCAAAGAAAATCTGTTACAGCCATTTCCAGCTGGTTCAGGGGTGGTTTGAGGTACAATGTGTGGCTTCAAAAGCAATCACATATTGCAGGACAAGACTTTTTAGAGAGACCTGTAAACACAGCTCTGGAATTGCCCTGAAATGTCTTTTAGCTTCTCAGTACCTCTCCAAGTCCTTGCAGAAATACAACGATGATCAAAGGTACAGGAAGGTATCAGCATGATGAGTGTGTAATAGACAATCTCTTTTCAGCCTGGAAAAAAAAGATGAGTGAAGAAGGACATGACAGATGTCATCAGTGGCACATGAAAGATGAAAAGATAACAGTCTTTCATTGTCTCTTTCAATGGAATGAAATAGAAAGCAGGCAGATCCCAAACAAGCATGCATTTTCAAAGGGTGCAGTTAAAAGAGCACCCCTTGCCTCAGGCAGCAGTGCACCAAACTTTCAGAAGCACTGAAAAGGCAATTGATGAAGTTGAAGATATTAATAAAATAAATATTTTATTAATATTCACTGTGCGCTGTTAAAGGAACTGGTTAGAGGGACTCTGAACTGAAATTTCATCAAGTTGGGGGAAAATACTCCAGAAAAGAATCAGAGCTGATTTCTCCCACTCCTGCACTTTATTCCACTTATCAAACACCACTCGTGTTGTGTGACAGAATGCACATTCCATCTGATGCTCTACAGCCATTCCCTTAGCACAACTGGGTGGAAAAATACCCCATCCTGTCTGAAAAATATAATCATATTTTCATGTCAGGAACAGACTTTTCTGAATGCTTTGCAAACTTATCTGAAATATGAAATTGTGCCAAAGTTTACACATTAATAAAGAAGTACACATTCATTTTCCTGTCTTGTCCTTGTAGATTCTGTATGAAAAAAAAACTGATCAGGCACTTTGTATTTCCAGTTTCTTAACAATCTTGTTTTAACTGCACAATCTCTTAATCAGGGAAGAGATCATTTCAAAATATTGGTGATGGTCCTGTTGCAAACTGGTTAAGAGATTCTTTTCCATTGAAATGATCTGCAATTCCTAATCCCAGAGGATATCAGAACCGACATTAACTTCAAATTTCTACCTTTAAACCAGACAGGGGTTTGCAGTGTATCACAGACCCCAACAAAGGGATCCATCAGGAGTTATCATTGCATTGAACAGTTTTGTTGGCAAACACCACTGGTACCACTCAGAAACCAGAAAACCAGACTGAGGGAACAGTTTTGGTTTTGTCACTCATTCCTGCTTGAAAAAAAATTGCAAAGGAACTCCCAAAATAAGATTGAAGTGGTATGATAATGAAAACTGCAAGCACAGAATGAAACACCACCACAGTAACCCCTGTGTGTCACTGTTTCCAAAAAAGATACATACAAATATAAATGCAATTAAAATTTGCTGACATTAAACAAATTTATAACTAACTGAGACCAAGTAAATCTCAGTGAAAAGAATGCAAAATCTCATATTTCTCCTTTATGGAAATCTAAAACTTTTTAGATCTACCTCAGGACAGTCAAAATTATGTGAGGTAAAAAGTACAGGGCAATCCCAGCACCTATTGCCCCTTTTTGCTGTTTTTCTTCTTCTCTTACCCATTCTCTAAGTGCCTATGTCTAGAGTATGTCAATATTGGGTTAGATTACATTTTATTTTAAAAAATATTATTATTAAATATTTTTTTCATGTTTCCTGGCCCAGCAACAGTTCGTGTTAATTGGTTGTCTGAGGGCAGGTGGAATTTGGATAAAGGCTAAGTTGGAGGCACAATCACTGCATGGTAATACACTTTTTCTTGTAGATGTAAGTTAAATAACTACCTCCTCTAACATATATAACACAAACTCTGCTGGAAGAGCCATTGCTCAGTGATGGAACTGAATCTTCAGCATTCAAAATATGTAACTGCTAAAATTGTGCTCATCTTGATGTAAATAAAATTTGGGTCACAAATCATAGTATCCCTTATGTCCTAAAAAGTCCTCTATTTATATGTTAACTATGCACAGACCAGATTTATTTTGTGGGAAAAAGGGTACCAAGATCCTGGAAAACCTGGTAATTTTAGCTGAAGGATTGTCATTATGGCAATGCTGATACCAACTTTAATATGTTTTATTATATGACAATATGAGAGGAAATTTTCCCCAAACAGGAGAAAAAAAATGTTTCACATATCCCCATTATTCTGTGGAGGAGGCTGTTGAAGTAGGTGTCCAGCTACAGAAAATGGTAACAAATTATTTCAAAAATTGCTGTGAATATGCATCTGAGGTGTTCTCGTCACACACTCAGAATGTGAGCCACTAAGTGATCAAATTATTGGACCTAATAAAGAATTTTCATTGAATTTCCATGAGCCAAACTGCACAGGAGGATAAATCATCATGAGCTAACCTTTGGCTTGAAGAACATCTTAAAATTTATGAACTGTGCAGATATCAACTCAAAGCTGGCTTTTCAGGCACCCCAAAGCTGGAGATTGGAAATGATAGACCTGCTCTTTAAAAATGACTGTGTTTGCATGTGTCTGACTTAAGGCACCTGGAAGAATTCTGATGAGAAGGAGGGAGTTCATTCTTCTCAATATCTCACATTTTAAGAACAGAACTTAGGCCCAAGTGGCTGCTTCAACATTTTTCAGCATTACAATAATGACAGAAACTGCCAAAATCTAACTTATCTGTGTTGCTCCCATGAAGGCCAAATGCTTCAGAGTCCTTGGGATAATTTCTCATATCTCTACTCTGTCTTTGTTCTCAATTTTCCTTCCATTTCTCCTCTTGCCCTTTTAATGAATCTTTATTTTATAGTTGGAGACTGAGCAGAGCCCCATTCAAAGTTTAAGTTTCTGCATAAAAATACAGAAAAAAAGGGCCTATGACCAATTCTGTGCTCTCAAACAAAACCCAGAATAACAAACTTCAGCCTAGTAGGTTCAACCTGGACAAAAGCTTGATACTTTCATGTCCACACATTGTGCATGGATCAGTCTTGTTTATTAGTGGACAGGGAAATTCTTGCATTAAAATTGAAGTGAACCCTTGGCATCCATAGCAGATGCTTATGGATTATGATGTCAATATAATTCATGTTTATGTAATGTCTTCCTACATGGGATGCATTTACACCTGTACCTATGTCATGATCCAGAACATCCGTTAATGTGAAAATTATATTTTTAAGGTTTAACAGTGTGTAAATGCCAGATAGGTGGAACGAAAAATTCCATTTAGATTTCTCAGTGCAGTCTCTAAAGGCAGTTTAGGATTTTTAGCTAACAACTACATCAATAATTTTTGTTACTTTTATTATAGAAATGGTTAGAAAAAGGCATTTGACACTTTGAATACAACGAACAATTCCACCTGCTCTCCATTCTTTGCTTTTATTGCAAAGGGCTGTGCTTTTATTGCAAAGCTATTTACTACAAATAGCCTTGCTATAACACCCTGTATCAGTATTTTTGCTACACATAACCAAGGATGTTCATGTTCCTACATTAACCATCCTCCTCTGACCCTGAAGGGCTGCAAGTTTTTCTAAGAGATGTATTTTTCTTTGTACGAAAATTATTAGTACTGCCTTGCAAGAAAAAAAATTCTTCTGAGCTAACCTGCCTCATCATAAAATCCTTAAAACATACCAGTTGAGCAGTCACATTATTTCTATCCTGATGACAGGAATTTATCTATAAGAGACTTTTCAGAGCATGGGGTTTAAATCATTCTTGTGACTATCAACTGTGGAAGCACAAATGAATGGGTCAAGATGGCACAATCCCAGATTTGGCAGCTGGTAATAGACCCTCTTATTATTTGGGAAAAAATAATGGGATTTCCATTATTCAGGTGAGCATCTGCATAGATAGCCAGGTTGTGATGCAGGTCCTTCTCTCATAAAATTCTGTGAGCAAAAGAAACCAAATGTCTAAACCAGTCTTTTAATGTCTAAACCAGTCTATAAGACAAAGTTTAAAAGGGACATAGTGAGAATATTTCTGAAATAAAAATAAGTTACAGTAGAAGTGTCTATTGCAGGATTAATAGGAAAGAGGAGTCTATTGGACGTGAGTGAAGCTGCAGCATGAATGAAAATGTTTTTAGAAAGGGAAACCACCACGTAAGGAGCATTCTGGCTGATGCCCACAGATAAAAATGAAGGGTCAGTGGAAGTCAACCTGGCACCTGTGCCAGCTACAGCCTTTATGCCAACTGGTCACCAGCAGAGTAAGACTGTTTTGCTCTTTAATCAAGTCTTAGTTTGATTATTGAATCATTTTTGTATCAATGTATCGAAATAATTTCACGTAGAAAGTCTTGATATTTCAGTTATTCCCTCTGGTCAGCACACACCTTTAGGGAGCCCACAATAATCTATTTCTAGCACCCCCAGTTTTTCCTCTACCATTTACAGAGGTAAAAGTGGGTTTGGGTTATTCAGGCAAAAATTGTGATTTTATAACCTAAAAGCTAGAATTCTCACCTGGAGGGGAAAGTCCTGGGAGCCCAGCCCTCTACCAGTGTGATTTATTTTATGGTATGTGGATACTTATGACAAAACCCTTCTAGTAAAAAAATAAAAAAGAAAATAATGGTATCTTAATTTCTAAACCTGGTATCTTGATTT
Source organism: Malurus cyaneus samueli (assembly GCA_009741485.1). Lineage (NCBI taxonomy): Eukaryota > Metazoa > Chordata > Aves > Passeriformes > Maluridae > Malurus > Malurus cyaneus. Next base: position 4,912,645 of record CM019217.1, on the reverse strand, counting down.
CTAAATAATATGAATTTGACTCTAGTGCATGCAAACGAATATTTTTTTGTAACACTTCTTCCAAAATCTACAATCCCCTGTTTGCATACACACATGCACTGGCACCCTCAAGACAAAACATATTCAGTTGCAATTAGTTATATACTCTGTATAACCCCACAACTTTTGTTTTCTTTTAATGGATAACAAATCCACACCTTTTTGTACTTATGCTAGTGCATAAACACACAAACAAAATAGTTCCTACATACAATTCCAACTTCTAGAGAATAAAAGAGCTCCCTTCATAAATATCACCGATTTCTAGGCACCTGAATTCAACATAGGGTTGTAAAATACACAATATTTATTTTCCCTATGCCTTCTAAATGTGATTGAGTCTGTTTATAATAGGGAAAAATAAAATTTATTTAACTTTTGTTAACAAAGATTCCTTTGCTGCAGAATGTTTTACCTTGGAATTTTCACCCTTCCCTCTTAAACAGAATCCAGAGAGAGAAAAAAACCCTCCTCAGAGTTAACCACAGTCATATTTCATTTATTGTCAGGCTTTACAATCATATTTTCTACCCGTTAGTAATTTGTAATTAAGAAGCAATGAGCAAAAACTATAGCAGGTTTCATTTCTGCCCCAATTAACATTTTGGATTTTGCTTTGGGGCCTTCATTACAAATAAGTTGTCAAACTAAATGATGTGGCAAGTTATCTATATTTAGCAAACTATAATTTTAGCTTGTGTTTTACTGGTTGAAAGCACGAGCAACTGACATCACTGCAGACAACAGGAAAGAAGAATGAACTAATATAAAAATCCCCAATAGCATGCATTAATCTTCTGTGACTAAAGCCCTCTGCCTGGCCTTTCTCTAAAAAGACAAAGATTTCCAAACTGATTAAACCTAGAGGCAAAACTGTTTTGCATATATCTTGTAAAAAGCCACAAGCTGCCCTAAACTTTAATCTGAAATTTAGTCGTGATCAAATTCTTTTTAGCTAGTCATCTACCAGCTTGGAACCCTTCCAATTTTATTCCTCAAAATCTAATAAATTTGATTTTTATAAATCAAAAGTGTGCTTGCATTTACGTGATTTCATCAGATGTTCTAAAATCATTCTTTAATAATAAATAATTGTTCTTTAACAAACAGAAAACATGGTTCTGTTTATTCTGCTGAGTTTAGTGGAGCTTTGCTGTTAGAAATAAGCCATGGTATAAGCCTGTTCTGAGTAGATGCATTCTAACATTAATTCTAACATTAACTGGCAATTCATTAAGCTTAGCTTTGCCATCAATTAAGCTTCATTTTACCCTGGTATCCTCCAATATATTCAGAGGCATAAACCATGTATCTCACAGCCTTATTCCTAAAACTTCTGGAGTACAAAAGAACTCACAAATACGTGGTGGGTAAAATGTCGGCAGAAACAATCAGAGCAACTTTGACGCCAAAGAAGCTCAAAAATCTGTGCAGAGGTTAAAAGCAACTTTTTAGACCTGGAAAAGTCAATTCTAGTCTGATTCATCTGAAGTCACTGCAAGTTCCACTCCCGTCTTCTTCACAAGTACTGAATAAAAGACATTGTACTCGACATTTTTCCAAGCTGCTGAAAGGTTTTAGATGGTCAATGCAATTCTCATCGTATTTTTCCCTCAGAAATAACCCCATTTGGTAATTAGTTTGAAGCCTCATTTCTGAAAGTGGGGACAGGAAGAAATTTGGAAGATTTCTTCCAAACAGAAAGAAATAATTCAATTTAATATAGTAATGAGAGTCAAAAATCTTCATCAAGCCAATAACAGCACAGAGCACTACTCAGTGTGGCTCACTGAACACAAAACTGTCTTCTTACTAAGAAGTGACTGATTAGCATAAAAAAAGGAATTAAAATTCTAACTGTTTGGAATACTTTTGAGGCAGAACCTGACTTTTCTTTCCCTCTGTCCACCTGGAGAAAGATTATATTCAACCTTGACATCACAGAATATTACAAAAAAGGTTGCTAAACACAGGATTTACACTGAAACTGATTTTTTTTTTTTGTTTGTTTGTTTTTTTTCCATTATTGATTCCAGCTAGTATAAGTTGACAGGCACCTGGGAGTTGAGCAATGTTTTTCCAAATACTAATTTTAATACTTTGCAATAAAATTGTTTATGTGCAATGTTGGCATAATTGCTTGCAGATACACATTAAGAAGTTATTTCCTAAGCTGTGCAGAACTGAAATCCTGTGACATAAAAGTAAGAGTAAATAAATTCTGCCATATATTTTGTAGAACATTTTAATGCATTGTGTATCCCATAAATCAGAAGAAATGCACGATTCCTTTGCTTCCCTGGATTTACTCCTAGAGAAGATTGGGTTACCTAAGCTGCAATCCTGTCCTGAACTTAATCCTTTGTATTTTATCTCTCACCAAGTGTATGAAATAAGACATTGAATCTTATTGGGGATGATGGAGAGAAAAAGAACCTTAAAAGCTAGGAGTGCATAGAACTAAACCAAGCCAGTGAGCACCATAAAATCTGCTTGAAGTCAAAGTGCCTTTGCCAACCCTTTTAACCAAATGTCAGCTAAATATCTCCAATATCCAAAGTGGGATCCTTACAAATACATACAAAATCTCCTGTCCATAGCCAGACTTCTCAGAGTAAAGTTGTTTCCTCTTTATAAAGGGAACGTTCAGCTCTCTTGATCAACCTTGATGCAAGGATCTGAGCATCTCTTCATAAGAGCTTTGTGAGATTTTGATGAGTATAACACTGTACCACTGAGTGGCTGCTCCCACAAGGTTCCCATTGTCCCTGAAAAATCCCTTTCACAAAGCAATTTTGGCTACTAAAGACTGTGAATTTCTGCATAATAGCAGATATTTTGCAAAGCAATATAAAATTCCAAATAAATCATACCAGAATGACTGTTTGATCTTGAATCTCAGTGCCCTGACAGAGTTTCTGTCCACAAGCCCAAACTCTCTTTTTTTTCAGAACTGTCACAATAGAGTTTCCTTACATTTTGAACCAGTAATAGTGCTTGGCAGTAACTCCAAACTGCAATTCCATGCACTCAGTCTCTCTAGGAAGCCTCTTTTAAGCTCAAGAATGATTTTGCCATTCAATATTTCTGTAATAAAGGTATATGTTGATTTTTTTCTGTAGATACAGTGACCAAAAGTGCAAAGATGAAGGTCAAAGACTGAAAAACAGAGCAATATCCCACCCTTATCAAACACCAACCACCACTAAGCTCTAAAAACTTCATCTTTCCAGCTTTTGGACCATCAACTTGTCTGCTCACAGACCTCAAGATAACGAGAAATAAATTTTATCCAGATTATCCAAACGATGTTCCTCAGGAGCAACACGTGTATATGAATTTATAAATCTTCAGGATGTAACTTCATGAGGAAGCTGCTTCCAAGGTCTGCTGCCAATTTAAAGGCGATCATAAAAAATGCTAAAATATCTATTGTCTGCTACTTAGTAAAACAAAAAGCAGCTAAAAAGATAAAAGTTTGCTTACCCCACTTGTAGCCTTTCTAGAACAGCAAGGAGATTAAGAACTTGAGCTCCAGCTTCCATCAAAACAACGACAACCAAGTTGGCAGGAAAATTGGGTTTTCTCTTTTTTTGTGGTTCTGATTATGCTGAAATCAGGCTGAAACAAACAAAATAATTGCTATGAACTGAAAATTTTTAAAATCTTTGTTTTTCTGGAAGTATTAGCATCACCTTTCGTTTTGTTTGAGCTTCACTTTAGTACCTCAGGTTTTGGAAGTGATCTGGATTATCCTGACCAAAATTCACCAGCAGTGATACAGAATTGACAAATGTCACTAAGGATGATGAAAATGTTATTTATGTAAAACTTTAGAGAAGGTAAGGACATTGATCTTAGAGTTAGTCTAGAAAAAAAAAAGTAAAATATGACTATTACTATATCTTAACTAATTTATTGATGTTGGCAAATCTGCTTCTTGATCGTAACATTATTATGAACTCGCTTCACCCTAATACAGCCAGAAATATCTCCAGATATCATTTTACAGAAAAAAATAAAGACTGCTCACATATTCCATAATGTCACATGCAATTCTAAATTTCTCACTTTGGTTGCCCAAACTAACAATTCAAATAAGTTATTTATGGTAATAAGTTCAACTAGATTAGGATTTTGTAGTTCTTTGATGTTTCCTAATGAAGACAGTAAACCAGGACCAAAAAAAAAAAAAAAATTAAAAAAGATTAATCAAATACATTATCTCATACAGGTTATCTTACTCAGATCATAAAAGAAAAATTGACAAATTACCATGAATTAAGCATTAGATGCACTTTTCCTTTTGATTATGCATCTGCTATCCAGTTTGATAAGACAAGAATCATCAGATACAAAGGCGTTAGGATGAAAATAATTGTAATTAAGTTTAACATAGCCAGAAGCCAACCCTTCATTGCAGCACTGAAAAAAAATTCACGTTAATGAGAAAGCACATCTTCTAAACAGTTTCACAGCTTTAGAAAATAAGAACTCCTGTTCCTTCCAGGCAAACAAACAACAATGACAAAGTAATTTCTAAAGTTCTGAGGTCCTGCCATGACCTGCTTACAATGACAATATTTTAATTCCTCCGTTTTCCAAATATGACTACCAGATTATTTCTCTAGCTTTAGAGTTGGATTTCAGATTTACCTCACTTGTTGGCACCACATGATGAACCTTGTCATTCCAAATGGTGATTGCCACTTCATTTCCCAGTTTTATTTCTTATTTGGATATTACTTGAAGACGTCTGCAAACTAGGAGTAAACACACAATACTGTGGATTATTATATCATGCCTCTATTTGGTTCTTTAATGGTATGATTTCTAAAAGCATAATGTTTCATATGAATTCTTGTTCTCATCACATTTCCCCTATTCCCACATTCAGCTACAATGCATTGTTACCCAAACTGCATATGCTACTATGTTCATAACTTGGTTGTGGGTTTTTTGTTTGCTGGGTTTTCCTTTTGCTGTTCCTGCTTGTCTGGTTTTGGGGTTTATTTTTTCTTTAGATTATAGACAAAAAGGATTCCATGCAAAAACATACTGAAGATTTGATGAGGTCAATGTAAACGACATCCAAGGAAACAACCCCAAAAGCTTAGCCCCAAAAAGTTTACCCTTAAATCCACACTTCCTATTGACAGTCACCTTGCTTTTGTCCAAGTACCTCATTTTGTTTTTCAAGAACACTTATTATAGACTTTTCCAGGAACTGAAGTTTGAGATTTTTATCCTTCCATATTCTTTTCTGACACCTCACTCTTTAACATGAGCACAACCACTGCCATTTTTCAGTCATTAAACCCTCCTTATCTCCATCTGTTGGTTCCAAATCTTATTAAATACTGGGAAACACATTCATAGCCCTGAGAGATTTAACTTTTATACAAAGGTATGTTTCCCACTAAAAGAAATCCCCCAAATCCAGCTATTCTGGATAAAATTAAGGTTAAAAATTCTTATTCATGGAATCACAGGATGGTTTGGTTTGGAAGGAACCTTAAAGATCATTTCCTTCCAGCTCCTTGCCATGGGCAGGGACCCCTTCCACTGGACCAGGTTACTCAGAGCCCCATCCAGCCTGGCTTTGGACACTTCCAGAGATTCACTGCTGATGAATAATGCAGCTTTTTCTGATCAACACCATCCTTGTATAAAAATTTGAGGAATCAAACAACAGCTGGACTTCAGTGAGTTCCTCTTTCTGAATTCACACAGAACTCAAGACACGAGTCCACATTGCCATTCCAGGAAAGACCTCTGCTGTTATTACTCACAAAAGCAGTTAATTATTTTCTGGCAAAACTCAAAAGACTAAATAGAGATGAGATTGTCCCAGTTAGTTTCTCTTATCCTTTTTCACACCCCTGATAAATTGAATTCAGTGAAGCAGGAAATATCACATAGGCACCTATTAAGATTTCACATGTGAAAGAGATGAGATTAAGATAAATGAAGATTAAGGCAGATTTTGTAAACATAGAACTCCTCTATAGTTTGTAAGGAGGTGCAGTTGATACACACAGGCAACGCAGAAATAGCATTAGCAGACCACTGTTACAATTTTTAGTTATTGCACCAAAGAAAACCCCCAAACTTCCACGGCATACCACAATAAATGATGATTTTCTAAATAACTACCATTGGAACTAAAGAAAAAAGAAGAGGAGTAAAATTAAATCTCAAGAACTTCAAGAAGTAAGAGATTTAGGCAGTTGGATTTTTATAGCTGACTTCTTTCGACATTCATCTTTAACCTTTTTCTACTAATAGGACAAGAATTTCTAAGGAAATACAGACTTTGGGGAAGAAAATACCTGCAAAAATACTCAAGTTCTTTTAAACTTTATCATTTTTCTTTCCCCTCTGCACTTAGGGATCTAAGTGCTAAAAAAACACTTTACTGAGCTGCTCTGCATTATATAGGGACATTGACTTCTCCCACTTCCCAGCAGACTTTACTTGCTAATTAGCCCTTAATTAAAATGAGTTGCAGCTGGTTTGAGACACTCCCTTCTCCCCAACCCCAGTGCCCTGTTTCTAATTTCAGAACTAATAAAAATTCCCACAAGCCAGTCTGGTCTGGGTACTTTTCTTGAAAGAGTGTATTCAGCATTTCTTTAGTGTTGTTTCCTCTTCCTCTTCTCTGTTTGTCTTCTAAGTACATAATTTTAAGAATAGCTTTTTCTCCTTGTTTTGTTTTCTTTTTTCTTTTTTCCTCTAGTGTTTCTGTGCTGTTTAGGAAGTTGCAGTCAATTGCACACTTCCCTCCTTTTTCCTAGCCTTGAAAATTGTTTCAGTGGTTGATTTGATGAGGCTTTGGGTTGGAATAAGCTGAAATCCTGACAATAAAAGCTTGCTTAGGGCCAGTGCAGATGTCTTACAAGCTTCCCAGAAACTTCTGCCAACACATTTTAGCTGAGGCTCGTGATGTCTGTTATCCCTGCCTTTCCACTCAATTCAATCAAATTCCATTTGGATTTTGTGATGAGGACAAACATCCACAAAAGCTGAACCCAAAGCTCTCAAACTCGATTTGACCTTCCCTGGGTTTGCATTTGTCTGCAAGGATGAAAATGCTGGGCAACCTCTTCACTGTCTGTGTGATTGTGCCTCACCACGTTCCTGAGTAAATATGACTGAACAAACCTCATTTTTGCTCCCTTTTTATGTTCCTGACTCTCCCTTCTGAAAGTTAATCTGATATAACCCAAGAGACACATTAATCTCTCCAGGCTGTGCTCTCAAATGGTTACTGTACCAGACAAATAGAGCTGAGAGCAGAGTTTTAAAGAAAAAAAAAAATCTGAAAAAAAAAATGGGGAAGAAAACAAGTATATGGGTGCATTCACTTCTGAGAGAGCAACTTGAAACCATGGCTTGTTTATTCTGTTAAAAAAACCCTTTTTTTCACTTAAATATGACCAAAAAGAGAATTCAGTCCACTGAGTATAAAAGGAACAAGAGGGAGAGGCAAATAATGGCTGCATTTTCTTATTCTCCCCAGAGGAGGAAATCTTAAGTGGCAAATAATATTTTGCAGAGAGTTTTTCTCTGCATTTGTGTTGGCAGCAGAACTGTAACCACTCCACCTTTGGCCAACTCTCTGTACGGTGTATGACAACTGCAGTTTAACTTTCTGCTATTTCCAGAAGTTCCAGAAGGGTTTCATCTCAACCCTTGGCACATCTGGATCCAGATAACAGTTTTATTTATTTGTTGTTTTTATTTTCTGTCTTGCAACCGTGCGTATGTTTCACTCACAGTCAAAAGTCAGAACTTTGTGATTGGTTTCCTCCCCACCCACCACATTTGAACTGAAACTCCAAATAAATTATTAAATAGACCATTTTGGGGGAAAAATGAAATATTTAGTGTCAAATTCACTTGCTCAAATTAAATTTTTAGGATAAAAATGTCATTGTGTCATTTCTGGGGGGGAAAAAAGAGGGAAACTTCCTTCTGAAAATATAAGAATGCAACAAAAAAAAATCCGGCTTTATTAAACCTTGACAAATACTTGCTTCCCCACGTGTGTTTCCATCTATAGAACTACTATGAGCTTTAAAAAATCCTAAATAAAAAAATGCTTATTTTAAAACGTATTTGTAAAAATAACCTAACTTTGAAAAGCTTCAGGTTGAGGTTGTCTTCAGATCAGGTTGAATATATAGAGAACATCTAATGAGGAAACACCAAATGCTTCTTTGTTTCCATTCAGCTTTCTAGAATAAATGCAATGCATTTTAGTGTTTGTCATGCAGAGAACATTTTTTGTCTGCTTTTAATCTTCAAAATCCCACGTTTTGCCCTTCTGATGATCAGCAGTTGTGGTGACTTTTTGCTGTAATTTCCACACCTCATGAGAATTTACTTTGAGTCTGAAGCAGAAATCCTTAAAGTTGCATCTGGAGGCGGTTTGGTTTTGCCAGTGGTAGTTCTGAGGCAATTTTCCCCCTCTCAGGATATCTTCAGAGGTTATTTCAATTTAAAATATCTTCACAATTGGAAATCCCAGACCTTTCTGTGACGGGGCACGCTCAAGATGTGTCAAGCCCTATGAGGTTGTGTTCTGCCTTTTCTCTAGAATATCTTTTCATTCTGTTTTAGCAATTTATATTTGTGATAAGTTCACTGGGATATTTTAGTGGATTCCTCTGAAGAAATTTGTGTCAGATGATGTTGAACCCTGGGTTTGCAGCTGACAATTCACCATCAAAGGTGGGTCACAATCCCTGCCTCATATCCAAATATCCATTGGAGGAATGTGGTCTGCTCCTTTTCCATCATAGAGAATTCTTTACAAACACATCCAACTGAATTCCATGGGGCTGAGGAGTGTGATCTGCTCCTTTTCCATCACAGAGAATTTTTTACAAACACATCCCAATGAATGACAGGTCCTGCATTCCCTGGCTGCAGGGAAAATTCTCACTGGAAATTCAGCAGCCCTTTTCAAGCAGACTCTTCCCAGAAGTTAATCCTGAATTTTATCATGCTCAAGATAAATCATCTGTAGGAAGTTGAGGGGTTTTTACATGTTCTGTCTGATAGAGGTAAAAAGAATTTAGCTCCTTTTTGGAATCATGGAAGAACAACTTTGAACAGAAGAACTTTGTGCTCTTGAAAAAAGCAGAATGTGTAAGAAACAGAAATGTCTCATTCAGCAGATGATTAAACTTCCCATTGTAAGGGAACAAAAAAAGATGTTATAATCAATGTTTGGACTTGCGGTGACTATCCAGCTGAGATAAAAATGCATAATGGGAAAATAATAACATTTTTCTTCTTTTTTTTTTTTTTTTTTTTTTTTTTTTCTTTCCCCCCAGCATTCTACATTTCAGGCAGCGAGCTAGAAAGCACGAGAAGATGTAAGACTGCCCTGCAGCTCCAGTAAGTTTAGTCTCATGTTACTTTCCTGTAAATGTCCCTGTAGGTAAAAGGCAGTGAGCAATCATTTCACAAAATTACCAGATTCACTTTGCGTGGCCAGAGGGGGATACTTTTATAAGACAGTGAGGAATAGAAAGTGTAATGAGATCCTATGCTCCTGTTTTAGCTGTACATGTGATGATAAAATATTAGCATAGTGTGAAAGAAATGCTGACAGAAAATCACTGTAAATATCTAATGTAAAAAGTAGCTTGGGTGAGCTGTCCAAGGACAGGCATCATAAAATCCACGAAATAAATAATTCTAAAACCCATGAAAAATAACTCAGAGGAAAACACTAATTTCTTTATGTAGAGGCAGCACAGTTACTAATTTTTATCTTGCTTGTACTTGGAATAACTTCTGTACTATTTTCCACTTATTTTACAAAAAATTGAATTTAGAAGTGTGTGCGAAGAACAATATTCTGCCTACGGGAAGTTGGCATATTTCTGTACATTTAAAAATTCTGAATACCTGTTTGATGGAAACCAGGATCTGTTCTGGCCCTGTTTATGTAATGAAGTTAGTTATTAAACAGTAAAAAAACCCCATAAATTAGGAGAGAAGCATCTTGACTTGTTGGACTGAATTAATAACTTATTTCTTAGGAGTGTTGACATCAGGTAGTAAAGTGGTATCCCGGGAAAAGGAACATGAGGTTTGAGGTTCAAATGCTTTCAGGTTCTCATCTCAGATTTGAGGATCAAAATGCATTTTACACATTAGATCTGAAGATTCATCACATTTTCTTTAGAGTACACGTGCAGCACATTATGGGAAATACAGTTTGTTTTTCCAGTCACATGAAAATGTGTCACAGTCATTAATTGACTCAGAGTAAAGTTTAATTGGCTCAGAGTAAAGTTTCAAAGGAGTTAAAAATGGTACTGTTTTAATATGGGTTCAAAACAGTATAAAATAAAGGGATAATATTTTACCTTTCAAAGACTGTATGCTGTGATTTCAAGGAAACAATGGGCATGGCTGAACAATCTTTCCTACAGTTATGAGTGGATTATATTTGGGGATTATATTCTTTGCTTTTTCTTCACCCAAGCTTTTCTTCTTTACCTATTTTAAATCCAAAATTATTCTGCCCAAAAGATCTTTTTAAAATGCCTATTTTTCTATTCGAACAAAGGCTGGTGTACAATATAGCATTTGAATAAATCTCAGAAAAAAATTTTAATGCTTCTGGAAGTTGATAACTGGGTTCACTCCTTGTGTGTTCCTCAGTGGTGAACTGCAGCAAATTTCCAGTTAAAAAACTGGAAATTGGAAGGTTTCCCTTTCTTAAAGACCATCATTAGGCAAATCCCTTCCATATTTTTTTAGGCATTCAGATGATCTCAACTGCTCATTTGGAGCCTGCTGCATTTTCAGGTACAGCATTTGTGCACTTAACTGCAGAGTTTAGATGGAAATCACCTCCCATTTGGTGCAGAAAACAAACGAAATGAGAAAATAATCTTTGATGACTGCTGAGTCAGGTCACTGGGAAAAAAATGTTGATTTCTTACTTGGAAAACCCAGAGGCAATATGATCAAGGTGAGGCTGATAACACTTAAAACTGTTTTTTTTGTGTAATGGAGGTAAAAAACACAGGGAAAGATGGGAGGGACAGGGGTTTAAGATGGTTTAAATGGTGGCATTTAATAAATGGATGCCAGGCAGAAGGCTGACATCTGTTTTCTGGTTATATTTATAATAAAAATGTTTAGATGCACCTAGAAAAAAAGTGAATTTCAAGAAGAGTTGGATTGATGATCCCCTTTCCTACCTCTTAACAGGATAATCAGGCTAAGAGGACAGTTAATCCCTAGAAAGCAGTTAATCCCCAGGCACACAGCACATCTGGAGAGATCACAGCTGTACCAGAAGCCAGATGTTGCAATAATCCTATTTAGATGAAGAAAACAAAAGCAGCAAAAGAAAGTGGGAGAAAAGCACATACACTCATAATGGATGGAACAGTCAACCTGAAATATGAGGAATCTTTAGAATCTTTTTTCTGTCAGTTTTTATGAAGGTTAAAGCATTGATTATTCTGGAAATGTTTTCATTTCTGAGGCATTTTGGAGGGGAATAAAAAAAGGTTGTTTGAGCAGCTGACTGCCAAAGTCATGTCTTGGAAAGGAGGTGCAGATCTGACTTCAAACACAACCAGAAATCATCCCTGTGATTAACCCCGGATCCATTGCAATTTTGTTGTGGTAAGAAGGGAAAAAGAGTGTAAAATATGAGAGATTCCATAAGGAATTCTAGAGGAAACACCACATATTGGAGGAGGAAAGATTCATTCTCCTTTTGGAAACTACAAACCTGACTCCAGCAAGTGAGGGCATCTCTCGATTTCACTTATTTATCTCATGTGATGCTTTGTTTCCCTTCTGATAAATATTGCAAAGCTCAGATTTGCAAAAAGATTTTTTCCCATCAGCTTTAATTATTAAATCAAGTAAGGTAAATGAAAGATAAACTTAATATAGAATAATATTCACAGAAATTTCACATGGAGTGTCTCTGACTATGTGGTGCTAATAAATACCTGATTATTTATACTTTTTTCTCCTTGAATTATGTATGCATCAGCTGCAGAGTCTATAAACATAAAGAAAACTTACTTCCTGGAATATTTATGACATGTCTAAAATATTAATGGTGACAGTAACTTAATTCAAATGAAAGATAAACATACTGATAGTGTGCTCTTTTTTTGTGATTCAGAACTGATTTAATTGAGACATTGCATTTATTGAGAAAAACATGATCTTTAGGTTGTATTTGCTATACAGGGCTTCCATATCTTGATTTTAAACTATATTTAAAATAATGACAATATTTTCATGTGCCACAGAAAGTATGAATCACTGCAAAAGCCCAAGTATGTTTGAATGAAATTGCTGTCCTTTATGTTTTATGTTACTTCCTAATCTTGTTTGAATAACCAGATAAAGAAGCAATATAACAACTGAGTTTGGTCAGAAGTACTAAAAAAAAAACACCAAAAAAACTGTGTCTATTCCTGGGATATCCAATCCCTGGAAATGTTCAAGTGTTCAAGGCCAGGCTGGAAGGGATTTTGAGCAGCCTGGCCTAGTGAAAAGTGTCCCCATGCCAAGCAGGGGATTGGAATTTGATGGTCTTGAAGGTCCCTTCCAAAATATTTGTTGATTCTGTGAGAAAATTTTGAGGTGGATGTTGCACATACTCAGTGTTCTTTCTAATATAATATAATTGTGTTGAAAATTATGTTGAATTTGTTACAAACTATTACAAATTTATTATAAATTTTCAGCATACCTGTTGAAGAAGAAGTAAAAATGCTGTGGGGCTGCAACAGAGAGTAAAAATCATTCTTGGTCTTTAGACACCTTTAGTCACTACACAGGAAAATAAAGTATATCTCCATGCTTTTATGGAGAATGTATGTATTGTTTAACAAATATTCTGGGGACCTTCAGTTCAAATTGTAGGAAAAAAAAAATACATAGAAATGGGTAGGTAATGACCAGGAAGTTCCCATAAAAGTTTAGATGGATTATAAAAGCATTCTGTGAATTCATGTGAAATCAATCCATCCCTTTAACTGTTAAATACAATCAGATGCATAAAATGGCACTCAGAGAGTCCATAAACTGCTGATTGCAAAGAGAATGTCTCCAGAGAGGAATCTGCCTGTGCAATGACTATTTCTTTTTAATCCAACTATCCTGTTTCAAGCAGGATGCTGGAAAGAAAAAAAAAAAAAAAAAAAAAACCAAAAAAAAAAACAACAAAAAAAAAAAAAAAAAAAACCAAAAACCCAAACTTTTAGCTTGTCTCAGTATGGCAATTCTCTTCTTGTTATTGGAGAAAACGAGATTTAATACCTCAGCACTTAATTATGTTTGTAAATGTGTCCCAGACTTAAGGTTGAGCACACAATTAATTTATTCGCTGATTTGGTGGTTTTGGCCTTTGCTCTGCAAATTATTTATTGCAGAAACCTAAGAGGTTTCAGTGTTCAGAGCACAGGAGTGAACCCTCATTTCGCCCTGTTCCACCACTTCTGGCAGGTGAACTTTCACATCTTTGAACTAAGAAATGGCTGCTTGAAACTTTGAGGTGAAGTGTGAAGAGCACTAAGATCACATCCAATTAAAAAATAATTCCCCAACAATGTTAACTCACAGGTCACTCATCTTTTTTAAGAAGCCATAAATAATTTATTCATTACTAATTAGCTGCATCTACTTTACCATCATATCTCCTATTTAATGAGCAACATGAGAGCAGTATGGTAATTTAAAACTATAGGACTTGTCAAAAAGGAGTCAATTAAAGGCATTCTCTTCAGGAGGCTCTAATAGAATTCAGGACTGGATTACATCAGAAACAAATTGAACTTTCTGTCGTGTGGGTATATTTGAGAATCCAAACTTTTGTCCCAAACTGAAACAAATAGGGTGAATCAGTTTATTTGTGTGGAAGGCAGAGGCACGTCAGTTTGAATCAGTCACTCTGTATATCCTGATTGCATACATTTCATGCTTATATTTCAACTGTTTCCTGCAACGTGCTGTCAGGAGATTGGATTAGGAAGAAGCTTTAGTGTAGCAATTCTTAGCATGCTGGAAGTGAAAATTAGATTTATTTTCTTTTCTGGAGAGTTTGAAGGGTGAAAGAGACTCCCAATGCTCCCAATCCTCCTCTTGGCCTGGGGACGTGGAGGGTGGAGAAGGACCTTTAACTCTTCTATTAAACACCTATGTAAAGAAGAAAATCCCTTATTTTCCATATGAAAAATCAGATCCAGGGGTGTATTGAAAACCTAAACCTAGCTAAATTAAGGGCAGGATTCTGCTCACATAGTCTTAACTAATGTTTGGTCAGATGCATTGAGTCCAGCAGGAATGTGGGCAGAGAGCTCCCAGAGGGATCTCTGCATTTCAGGTTTCTAAAACAAGGCAAAATGGTTCCTGGGAAAAAAAAAAAAACCAAAAACAAACAACTGAGTTATTAGTTATAAATAAGTTTTCTGTACCTCTCACTCCTTCAGGACAGCAGATATGACTACAACATTTTATCTAATTCCTCAAGACTTCTTACAATTTTTCTACTTATTTGCAAAATTAGACTACAATTTCTAGACACTGGGAATGTGTATATATTTATATGTTATATATATATGTATATACTCTTAAAAGTGAGAAATTGCACATCTTATCAGTTAAAAGAGCTGATCAAACCCTAGATTTTCTAAAACAAATCTCATAATTTAAGGTAAAAAATTAAAACCTATGCACAGTCATACTAAAAGAGGGACAACTCAAGAACCCAAAAGAGTTTGTTTGAAAAGCTAATTTAAGATTCCCACTGGAGAAAATCACCTTTTTGGAAGCACCAAGCTTGTATAAAATACAATATGGACAGGGAGAGTGAGCTGTTAATGTGAAAATCGTTCTGACCCATGAAAGTCAGAATGCAGGAGTGGGAAATGAGAGAGCACAGAGGTATGAAAAGATCATGGAGCACCACCTTGCCTTGTTTAATGGCTATTTTATATTTTCATGGCTGTTTAAATTGGATTAGCTTCAATTCTCAAACGGTCTCCCTGAAAAAACAATCCTCCCGTCTCTAATGAAAGGATAAGTCCAGAGGATTTGGAGAGCAAGGGGCAAGCCTAGAAGAGAGGAGGAATAGTCTGCCTTTAGGAGGTTTTTATTTTCATTATTTTACACTGACAGACCTTCTCTTTCTCAAATAAAACATTTGACATCCAAAGCATGTGACCACCATGTGTATCTTTGCACTCAGGGTTGGATTTGCCAGAGATCAGATGGAAATCTCCTGAGTTTCAGACCCCATTTATCTTCCATTCTCCAGACACTTGACTCTTTTTCAGTTCATGATTAATTAATTGAGTGTGAAGCTCTTAGCACAGCTTTTCCTTAAACATATCCTGGTTCTATCACACCTCCAGAGCTTTTGGCTGCAGAGGCAGTTGTGCTGTCTCTGAGCCCCTTTTCAGCATCCTAAAAGGGAGCTGTAAACCTCTAACCAGGAAACAAAACATCGCAGCATCATCAGGATCAACGAAACAATACATAACTCTGAAGGTTCTGGATGAATTTTCATTACAATCAGACCTATTTCCTACAGTGCTTAGGTTTGTGTGTGTCTGACTCAAAATATTGAATATCAGTATTAAAAAATAAAAGCAGGACCTTGATGATTTTAAAACAGCTCTGATACCACACAACTCTTCAATGCTATTAACTCTCCAAGAATGTAACTTATCAGATAAATCACTTCTGATCCGTGGGCCATGTTGTATTTATCCCAATTCCTTAGAGACTGTTCTACAGCTCAGTGATGAGATACTGCATTCTTCATCATTTTAGATGACTTTTTTAAAAAAATGATAGCACAATTTTTTTNTTCCACAAAATAGCTAACAAGAAAGAAACAAATGAATAAGCCCAGTCTCTGGACAATTACAAATGCATAAGCTTTTTTTTTTTTTTTTTTTCTTTTAAATCATAGGTGTTCAACATTTTCAAATTTGAACTTCAGTAATTATTTTTTTTAAAGTTGTGACCCTTCATGCTATGGAATTTAAGTGTCACACAGTAGAATTTTTTCTGTTTCCCACTTACTGCAGAGTCATTCAGAATATTAAACTGATTTTTAAATGTGATTAGGAGTTAGGCTAAAAATCACTGCTTTAGATAACTGGATTTCATTATCTTTAGCCTTAACTCTGCGTTTCCTGTTTTATCTCTTTCCTGGTTCATCTTATCTGGAAAGAAAATCCTGCTTGAAATTATCTTTAGAAGAATAATTTTGTTCGATGTCTACTGAAGAAATTTTCATTTACGAAAAATAACATAGGTAGAAATGTTTATCCATCCTAAAAGTGCATTTTCCAGTCACAGTTTATGCTCCAGATGTCAGCAAGTTGAAGGTGTCTGTGCACAGCACAGGCAATAAAAATGCCATGAAAAGCATAGAATTAAATTCATCATTTGAATGGAGATTTATTTGAAAAGATAGAAAAAGGAATGAATTTTTAAAAAAGTTAGCTAAAAAAACCCGCCAGGAAACCTATAAAATAATATAATTTTACAAAATGTATGTCTTTTTGCTCTATTATTGTTTAAAAAAAACTTAAAAATAAAGAAATTAAGTCTGCTTTCAGGTCATGTTGTGGCGGATAAATGTTCCAAGTAAATAAACCTTTATTGATAATGATGTGAGAGTAGCCAGAAAACACAAAGGTCTTGTCCTAATTCTAAAGGAGCTAAAATCAGAAAAACAAAAGCACAGAGCAAACATATTGACACCACTTTGATAATTGTTACACATGCTTTAAAAAAACTTAAACAAATCCTCCAAACATTTTATCAAAATTTGAAATCATAACATGTCTAGGTATGGTCAGGTTTTTAAACTTTCTCAGAGTGCTCTTCCTTTATTTCCAGAGATATTTCAGAAATATTTTCGGAGAGTTCAACAATATCTGATATGTTTTGATTTCACTGGAATTGGGTACTACTGACATTTTTGTGGGCAGTTTACAAAGGAAAGCCACCCAGGTTTTGATATCACTGGAATTGGGTAATACAGATTTTTTGTGGGAATTTTTAGAAGGAATGCCAATCAGGTTTTGATTTCATTGGAACTGGGTAATACAGACTTATTTTGTGGGCAATTTTTCAAGGAAAGCTACCCAGGCTTTGATTTCACTGTAATTGGGTGACACTGACTTTTTTTGTGGGCGGTTTTTGAAGGAAAGCCACCCAGGTTTTGATTTCACTGGAATTGAGTATTACTGACCTTTTTGCGGGAAGTTTCAGAAAGAAAGCCATCCATGTTGGAGGAACTGAGGGCTGGAAAATGCACTCAAATGAACACCCAGAGTGGCAGTGAAGAGTTCAGAGTAGTGAAAAAGATTTGTGTTGAAGGAATCCAAGTCACTGAGAGCTCAGAGTTTCCCTGTTCTGTCCCACACACTGCTTTGGGATGGGATTGGGGGCAATTCCTTTCTCCAGTGTCATCTCCTTACCAATGACATTGAGCTGGGAATGGCTTCCTGCTAAACTTCCTTCTAAAACTCCCCACACAAAAAGTCTGTATTACCCAATTAGAGTGAAATCAAATCCTGGGTAGCTTTCCCTCAAAAACTGCCCACAAAAAAAAGTCTGTATTACCCAATTCTAATGAAATCAAACCCTGGGTGGTTTTCCTTCTAAAAATCCCCACAAAAAAAAAAAAAAAAAAAAAAAAAAAAAAGTCTGTATTATCCAATTAGAGTGAAATCAAAGCCTAGATAGCTTACCCTTAAAAACTGCCCACAAAAAAGTCAGTAGTACCCAAATCCAGAGAATTCAAAACC